>JAPKLY010003562.1:2740-18094 GCA_026898435.1 Prunella vulgaris | reverse complement strand
GAGTGATACTACTTCCCTACCAAAGTGTTTTAAATTACTCGTGAAAACGAGACTAGTAGTTTTAATATGACTTGACTAATATGCCGAGGCGGTAAACGTTTATAATTTCCTCGATGATGGTGTGTAATATTTTTCAGAACTATCTATTTTGAGCCAAACTTTTATAACGATCGTGTGTGTGATATTTTGAAAATGGCCACTGCGTTTTATAACCTTAATGTATGCTTCCGCTGTTCATGTGATGTTACTTGTAGTTTTCAAAAAAAAAAAATTAGTCCAGATTTTTGGACATTAAGTGACGACTCGGGTTTCTAGAATGCCAAGAAACATTTTGGAAAAACTGGGGCGTTACAGGTGGTATCAGAGCCACGGATAAAACTTTGGCCAAAGTTTTATTTCTTACAAGTTTCAAACAAAAATAAAAAAAAAAAAAAAAATTCTAGTGAATCACATAACTTTAATTTTTTTGAAATGGTGAATTTGTTAAAGGGAATGTATCCTCTCCTACGGCCAAACAACCCAAGGTATGATTGAATGTAATTATCAAAATTCATTTCTCTTTTCTTCATAGAATTTATAACCTTCCCTTAGTATGTCGAACCCTAGCCTTTACGGTATATACGATTAATATGTATATATTTTCTTCATTTTTGAACTTAGATGAGGGTGTATCTTGGATTGCGTCAGCAACTGAGGGAGACCATGGAGGACTATTTGCGACATTTTCGCACGGTTCGAAATTGTGCCGCCTATACCGGGTACCGAGAGGGGGATCACCAAGCTACACAACGCTTTGTACGAACAATACTCCCAGAATGGCGAAGGATAGCCGAGGAAGCTTTCGACACACACACGACCTACGATTCTGAGGAAGGGGCTCGAACGAACTTTGATGCCTTCGCTGAGGAGTTCATGTTGAGGTCCAATGAGGCAGAGCAAGCACGGTGGCGGGGTAGAGACGCCAAAAGAAAGGCTGAAGATGACCAGGCACACGCAGACTTCTACCTCGCAGTATCTAGTAAACTACGTGGGGAGATTGCGCGACGTGATCTGAAAATAAGGAAGCTAATGGCGGAGAACGAGGAAGCCGGAGCCAAACTTGAACGGAGTGACGAAAGAGAAAGGGAGTGGGCGGCCAGAGCTCGCGATGGACGCGATGAATAAAGGAAGCTTTTTGAGTCAAGTGGGTTCCAGGAAGGACCCGAGGAGTCTGATCCATCTGAAGAGAAGACGAAGAGCGACGATGGGAGTGCAGCCTAGCGCGACCTTGTAGACCGACCGGGTCAAGCCTTTTCCCCCTTAGTGCTTGTCCCCCTTTGCGATATGTATTAGGACTAGTAGACCTTAGATTTCTTTCCTTCACGCTGTCTTGACTCTTATTTTGATGTACTATTTTGTAAGGGAGAATTCATTTTTTCCCGAACCTTTTTTGAAAGTATATATATATTAAGCATCTTTTGCGTATTACGTATTCTATCAGTTACTTTTATCTGGTTGAATGTTTTATTTCATATGTGTGGTTCCTGACTACTGTAGTTGAGCCAATCGTCGGCCGTTGACTGCAGCAACGTGAGCTCACCATTGTTGCCCTATTGTATGCTTAGTGCTACATATTATGTTATCACAAGTGATTGGATTCTGATTTTGTTTTCATACCTATAATAGTAATATTTTCTACCTCTACTTTTTTTCTAGACTTACGACATGCACAGACGCGGGAGGCCACATGCGAATCGAGGGGAACCATCTCAAGAATCTGTGGGACAGGATCCACCGAATGCCGGATCTGGAGCAGACATGGCTCGGGAGTTCTTCAACTCCTTACAAAACTACCTTCACCAGCAGATCCCACCACCAGCACCACCGAATGGTCACCCCTATGCACCCCGACCAAATGAGTACGTCGAACAGTTTAGGCGCCTGCAGCCTCCTAAATTGACTGGAAAGGAGGGTCCCACTTGAACTGAGGAGTGGATATTGGAGATGGAAAGGATTTTCAACCACATGACCTTAACTGAGGCACAAAAGGTTTCATGTGCAAAGTTCCAACTGACGGAAGATGCAGCTCAGTGGTGGGAATCACATGAGCGGACCTTGACTGAAGTTGCCCGAGAGGCAATCACTTGGGAAGGATTCAAGGAAGCCACTCTGAGGAGGTATTTTCCTCAAGTGTTGCGAGACCAGAAGGAGACAGAGTTTGTTAATCTAAAGCAGGGTATACTCTCTGTGACTGAGTACGAGAGGCGATTCAATAGGCTATCCCGTTATGCTACATATCTAGTTGGGGATGATGAGAGGAAAGTTAGACGATTTGAGAGGGGATTACGCTCTGAGTTTGCTGGGATAGTAGATGGACTGAGGCTTCAAAGCTACAATGAGGTGTTTGACCGAGCCTTGAGTGTCTCCATTGGCTTAGGCCTGGAGTTTAAGGCCACCCCATCTGCCTTGGCTCCGAACAAGAACTGGCAGCCCAATTTCAAGCGCCAACAGAACCCACCTCTGAAAGGAAACACGTCATCCGCCACTAGGATTGAGAGTGTCTTGGCCCCATACTGCAATATCTGTAGGAAGAGACACCCTGGACGGTGTATGGCTGGGTCGCCCAACTGCTATCGTTGTCACCAACCCGGTCACAAGGCAAATGAGTGCCCGACGACACCAAAGGCCAACCAGATTCCATTGGGTAACCCACGACCTGCTCAGACAATGAATGCCCAGTTTCACCAGCCTCCTGCTCGGAACTTCCAGGCTGGACAGCATGCCCAACCCATCCACCCTCCTAACAGGAATGGCCCAGCTCTAGGGCAGGGAGGAAGAGCTCATGTGAATGCCATCTACGGTGGAGAGGAGGAACAGGAATGTGAGGCTCATGATGGGACTTTGGCAGGTACGATATCAATTCTTAGTACTCCTGCTTATGTACTATTTGATACGGGGGCATCACATTCTTTTATTTCTGAGAGTTTTAGAAAGCGAAAGAATGTTAAATGCTCTAGAGGCGATGACCTATGAGTAAATTTTCCTTCGGGAGAATCATCAAAGATTGATACTATAACAAAGGGATTTAAGTTTGAACTTGGGGGTCATTCTGTGGAAGCCGACCTTTATGTTTTGGCAATGAAGGAATTCGATCTAATCTTAGGACTAGATTGGCTTACCAAGAATAAGGCCGTCATTAGGTGTTCAAGCCGAGAAATTGACCTTGAAACCCCCGAGGGTCACCATTTCACTTTTCGTGGGATAAAGTCCAGGATGGAAGTGCGAGTCATCTCCGCCGTTAAAGCTGCAAAGCTTATACGCAAAGGAAATAGTCAGGGATACTTAATCAGCATCTCTGAAGTTGTGAGGGAAGATGCAACGCCAGTTTCAATACCAGTGGTAAGGGACTACCCTGATGTATTTCCAGAAGAACTAACGGGTCTGCCCCCAGACCGACAAGTGGAGTTCTCCATCGACCTAGTACCTGGAGCAGCGCCAGTATCCAAAGCCCCATACCTCATGGCACCCAAAGAATTGCAAGAGTTGAAAGAACAACTGCAAGACCTATTGGAGAAAAAGTTCATCAGACCCAGTGCCTCGCCTTGGGGAGCACCGGTACTATTTGTCAAGAAGAAAGATGGATCCCTCCGAATGTGCATCGACTATAGGGGGTTAAATCAACTGACAATTAAGAATAAATACCCCCTCCCGCGAATCGAGGATTTGTTCGACCAATTGAAAGGTGCTCGCGTATTCTCAAAGATCGACCTGAGATCCGGGTACCACCAGCTGAAAGTCAAGGAGGGTGATATTCCAAAGACGGCTTTTAGGACACGGTACAGACACTACGAGTTCACAGTAATGCCTTTTGGAGTGACAAATGCCCCGGCAATCTTCATGGACTTGATGAACAGAGTGTTTCACCAATATTTGGATAGTTTTGTCATCGTGTTCATTGATGATGTACTCATATACTCCAAGAGTAAGGAACAACATGAAGAACATCTTAGGATTGTCTTAGGAACAATGAGGCATGAAAAGCTTTACGCAAAGTTCAGCAAGTGTGAGTTTTGGCTAGACAAAGTCATATTCCTAGGACACATCATCTCAGAAAAGGGGATAGAGATGGACCCGGCCAAGTTGGAGGCCATAATGGATTGGAAAAGACCATCCAATGCGAATGAGATCCGTAGCTTCCTCGGTTTGGCAGGGTACTATCGAAGATTCATTCAGGATTTCTCTCGCATTGCAAAGCCTTTGACACAACTGACGAGAAAGGTAGAAAAGTTGGTTTGGACTTCCGTGTGTGAAGAAAGCTTTCGAGAATTGAAGAAGCGTTTGACCACAGCACCAGTATTGACCATCCCCGATGGACCTGAAGGATTTGTCATCTACACCGATGCTTCCTTATCTGGACTTGGATGTGTGCTAATGCAACATGGAAAGGTCGTCGCTTATGCATCACGACAGCTGAAAACGCACGAACAAAACTATCCCACCCATGATCTGGAATTAGCGGCAGTGGTCCACGCGCTAAAAATTTGGAGGCATTATCTCTACGGAGGAAAGTGCGAAATCTACACGGATCACAAGAGCCTAAAGTACTTCTTCACGCAGAAGGAGTTGAACATGCGCCATAGAAGATGGCTCGAATTGGTAAAGGACTATGACTGCACAATTCATTACCACCCGGGAAAAGCAAATTTGGTGGCTGACGCCCTTAGCAGAAAGGGAAACATAAAACTCAATTCTATGCCTACCACACAGAGGCTGTTAATTGAGGATTTCTCCCGTTTGAGATTAGAAATTGTGAATCAGTGTTGTGTTCCATCCCTGATTTTCGCACTCGTAGTGCAGCCAACCCTTCAAGGAAGGATCATGGAGTTACAGAAGAGCGATAAATTTCTTAATAAACTGAGGGTACGAGTGGAGGCCGGAACCAATAAGGACTTTTCCATCGATAATGATGGGACGTTACTTTTTGGACGAAGGGTTTGTGTGCCGAAGGATGAAGAGTTAAGGAATGAGATCCTCAAGGAAGCACACAACACGCCTTACACGGCGCACCCCGGAGAGACTAAGATGTACAGAGGCCTAAGGGAAAACTTTTGGTGGAGAGGCATGAAGCGATCAATCGCTCAATTTGTGGGGAAGTGCCTAACTTGTCAGCAGGTGAAAGTCGATCACCAGAGGCCATCTGGATTACTACACCCACTCGAGATGCCCGAGTGGAAGTGGAAGAACGTGACCATGGATTTTATCACAGGACTTCCGAAGACCAACAGGAATCATGATGCTATTTGGGTTATTGTGGATAGACTGACGAAATCAGCCCATTTTATCCCCATCAGGATGACTTACACAATGGATAAACTAGCTCAACTATACATTGGAGAGATAGTCCGATTGCATGGAGTCCCAGTCTCAATTATTTCAGACCGAGACCCTCGTTTCACATCAAACTTTTGGAGGAGTTTGCAACGAGCCCTAGGGATGACCCTAAAGTTTAGCACGGCCTACCATCCACAGACTGATGGGCAGTCCTTGAGAACGATTCAGACTCTAGAGGACATGTTGCGAGCATGTGCCTTGGACTTTGAAGGAAGCTGGGAAATGCACCTTCCGTTGGTGGAATTTGCGTACAATAACAGTTATCAAACCACGATCCAAATGGCACCGTATGAGGCGTTGTATGGAAAGAGGTGCAGATCCCCGATTTGTTGGGATGAAGTTGGAGTTCGCAAGGTTCTGGGGCCAGAATTAGTGGAAGAGTCTACAAAAATTGTCTCTAAGATCAAGGAAAGGATTAAAGTAGCTCAGGACCGACAGAAGTCGTACGCCGACACTCGTAGAAAAGACATTCATTTTGAGGCTGGAGAGAAGGTTTTTCTGCGAGTCGCGCCAATGAAAGGGCTAATTCGTTTTGGGAAGAGGGGAAAGTTAAAACCCCGTTTCATAGGACCTTTTGAGATCCTAGACAAGGTCGGAGACGTAGCCTATCGCTTAGCCCTACCACCTGAGCTATCCCAAGTGCACAACGTCTTCCACGTCTCATCCATCCGAAAATATGTTGGGGACCCAAACCACATTATCAACTTCAAGGACTTAGAGATAAGTCGTGACTTAGCATACCAAGAGGTACCGGTGTCCATAGTGGGAAGAAAAATGCACACCTTGAGGAATCGGAAGGTCCCTCTAGTACTAATTCACTGGAGCCGACATGGCAAGGAGGAGGCCACTTGGGAACGAGAGGACGAGATCCGCGCGAAGTATCCACAAGCCTTTGATCACCTAGGTAAGTCAAATTTCGAGGACGAAATTTCTTTTTAGGAGGGTAGGATGTAATACCCCGAACCAAATTAGATTTTTTTTCTATTTATATTACATTTCATGTTATTATATTTATATATTTTTGCTTGATTGATCTTTTACTCCTTTGAGGACACTAAGTTTTAAAATGAGTGATTTCTACTTGACGGTTGGTTCAAAACCGGAACCGGAAGCACTCCTAGCACCGTAACTATGAATCAAATATTAATAAATCATTTGAACGACTGAAATAACATTCTAAAGGGGATTTTAAGACCCTTTGGGTGTAAAAGATTTATAAAAAATAAAACCCTGGACGTTTGTCGCCAAATGTCAAACCGAAAACTCTAAAATTTGAAAAACTTCGATCCGACGAGTAATTGCGGATCTTTATTAGAACTTAAGTAATAAAATGGGTTAAACATAAGTTTTAATTAAGAAAATACAAGATATAAAATTTTAGGCTTACAAAATGAGCAAAATATTAATTTTCGGAGCCCAAAACGCGACCGAATAATATTCATTTTCAACCCCGAAAGCCATATCGCGTCCCAAAATACAGTTAGAACTCAAATTCCTCTCCTAAATCCCCTTATGACCGAAATTATCAGCTGGAATGAAGAAATGTGAAGTCAAAAAAATGCCCATACCCCTAAATTAAGGAGCCATACCTTCTTTCCTATTCCCTTACCTAACATTGACTTCTCTTACCTCCAAATGAGTAACTTTGAATGGTCATATGCTCCCATTTCCTATATATGAATTATCTTAGTTCATTCCCTACCTTGAGCAAAGAAACCCAAAGAAAAGAAAATCCACAAACTCCCTTCTCACTCCCTCACTAAACTTTTGGTCACCATACTTACAAAGGGTAGAGAGATTTTCTTCTCCCATCTCCAACAACAAGAGAGCTTCCTTCCTCAAGTATCAAGAAATCCATGGAGTTAGGTTGAAGGTTGGAGTCATTTCCTTGCAAAGAGGAAGCCAACATCTCTCCCTCTCTCTTCTAAGTTCATGTTTTTCCTCTCCACTTCTCCTAACTTACTCCATTGCCTTGTTTTAGCTCAAAATCAAAGTATTCCTCCAAGTGGTGCTCCATTCCTACAAGCTTAAGGGTCAAGGGACAATAAAACTTCTTTTCTTAACAAGAAAAAGGCTCCAAAGGTTGTAAAACCCCAACTCAAAACATTTGGTTTTCTTTCATGTATATGTGAGCTATGTGTGTTTATTGTTCCATATTTTTAGAGACCATGAAACCCTAGGACATTATTACTTTCCAATGTTCAAATGCATGATGAATGAAGTCTAGAATGATGTTTTTGAAGGAGTTAAAATGTTGGTTGCATGGTAGTTATGAAATTGAAAATGTAAGTGAAAGCATGCACACAAATCACACACTTTATGCACTGACCTCGAATTTCGTACAGAATTCGGACCTCATATGTTATAAATTTTTGGATGATGCTTATATGGTTGGAATCTACATCAAGTTATCTTTCATTTGAATCTAGTTTGAGAATTTTTGGAGTTTTCATTAATAAGTTATGAATTTTCTAAGAAAGTGTGACAAAATGCCCCTTATTTCTAAAGTATGGATTTTCTGGGAGTAATCTGTTCATGAAAGAATTCTTTTAAAATTTTTATAAATTACTACATAAAGTTAAGTATCTTCATGATTTATTTCACGATTTTTGGAGATCTGTAAATATTTTTACCAAAATTATTTCGAAAGTTGCTCAATTCTGGAAAATTCTGTAACAATCTGCCATGTTTTGGGAACTAGCCTAGAACTCATATTTTCCTAAACCAAATGATATGAAATAAATTTTATATGTAATTTAGACTTGATGGGTTAGTCACTGTAAAAATTTCATGATTTTTGAATGAGTTTTGATATTTTTAGAAAATTCTCCAAGTTGGTATAAGTGTGAGTCAACATGCAAACTGCAGTACTTGAATATTGTTGATTATGTGTTATTCCTTGTTAGAAGGAAAACAAATATTTTCCCATGAGGAAACTAGTCTAAAGCCTTGGTGAATTCTATGTGAATGCATGAGTTATATGAATGGCATGATATTTAGTGTTGATTTTAGATTAAGGACCATATGCTTCTTATTTGCCTTGAGAAAGGAAAATACGAAGAACCTTGTAAGATCCTAACAAAGTTGAGTATGCTAAATGCACCTAGATAAGAACCTCAAGCTACTAATTACTGTAAAACATTTTATTAACTTCTTAAGTGAACAAAAATGCTAAGTAAAGTGTATGTCCTTGTCAGACTAATTGTATAAATCTTAACAAGAATTCTTAAACATTAATAACTGAAATACAACGAATGGTGCTAGGTCTAAGTGTGCAAACGGTGACGAGTATTACTGGTGAAAGGAACGGTGATTGTTTTGCAAAAAGGAAAGCGTTTAAGGTGGGTGGCATTTACTGTATTGCCTTGAATATTATATGGACTATTGGTGTATTTGAATGAAAATGTTTTGACCTTTGGGTCCGATTACAAGGTTATTACCCAAATGCCTACGGGTAAAGTAGCTCAAATGATATGTAGTGGTCTGGCTTGTGTAGCTAGGCGCCGCGGTGGACAGAGCCTCAGGGCTATATCTCAAATGATATGTAGTGGTCTGGCTTGTGTAGCTAAGCGCCACAGTGGACAGAGCCTGAGGGCTATATGATTAAAAGTATCTCAAATGATATGTAGTGGTCTGGCTTGTGTAGCTAGGCGCCACGGTGGACAGAGCCTACGGGCTATATGATGAATGATGAGCCTTTGTGGCTATGAAAAGTGTTTTTACAAAATGATACGTTTGCATACTACCAATATGTATAGTAGCGTACAGGTCGCCCACACTGAGAATTCAAATCTGACTCCCCTACTTTTAAATCCTTTTTCAGGTCTCGATGACGGGGAGTTTGCGCCAGTGGAGGAGTGATACTACTTCCCTACCAAAGTGTTTTAAATTACTCGTGAAAATGAGACTTGTAGTTTTAATATGACTTAACTAATATGCCGAGGCGGTAAACGTTTATAATTTCCTCGATGATGGTGTGTAATATTTATCAGAACTATCTATTTTGAGCCAAACTTTTATAACGATCGTGTGTGTGATATTTTGAAAATGGCCACTGCGTTTTATAACCTTAATGTATGCTTCCGCTGTTCATGTGATGTTACTTGTAGTTTTCAAAAAAAAAAAATTTAGTCCAGATTTTTGGACATTAAGTGACGACTCGGGTTTCTAGAATGCCAAGAAACATTTTGGAAAAACTGGGGCGTTACAATATGTCAGATATGTCTCCCTCTTCAAGCACTCAAAGAGGAGGATCAAGCAAGAACTGTAGAATTAACAACTCTACAGCTCCTTAAAAGGTTTGGATTGCAAAGAGTAACACTAGAGGAAATCCAAAGCATTGGATTTCTAAATAACTCACTTTATTTTGCAGGGACATGTTACAACCACCAAAAGAGAGATTTGGTACATACACAGCGGTTGTGCAAGACATATGACTGGAGATAGAAGTTTTCTACAAAATCTAAAAGATCATAAAGGTCATAAGGTTGTTTTTGGTGATAATGCCAGTGGAACAGCTAAAGGATGAGGATGTCTACTCAAAGGAAATGTTCAGATCAATGATGTTTACTTGGTAGATGGTTTAAAGCATAACTTGCTTAGTGTGAGTCAATTTTGTGACAAAGGCTACACTGTATACTTTACACTTGACACTTGCATAGTCAAAGATGTTGAATCCCAAACCACTAAACTGACAGGAACTAGAAAAGGGAATGTTTACATTGTGGAGTGTAACTTTACAGCTGAAACTACCTGCTTTCTAGCTAATAGTTCCAATGAATTTAGTTGGCTATGGCACAAAAGAATGAATCACATAAACTTTAAAACCATGAATGAACTTGTGAATAACAGACTTGTAAGAGGTTTGCCAAACACTAAGCTCAGGAAGGAACACCTATGTGATGCTTGTGTCAAGGGGAAACAAATCAAGAAGACTTTTAAAGGCAAGACACACCCAAGCACTTCAAGAACACTTGAATTACTGCATATGAATCTCTTTGGACTCATAGAACCAGTAAGTATAAGTGGGAAAAAGTAAACTTTGGTTGTTGTTGATGATTACTCAAGATTTTCTTGGACTGTGTTTCTAAGAAAGAAGAGTGAAACTCTACAGCGGTTACCAAAATTATTAAGAAGGATTCAAAATGAAAAGAATTTGAAGATTGTGAAGATCATATCAGATAGAGGAATAAAATTCACAAATCAAGTTATTGAAGAGTATTGTTCACTATATGGCATTATTCATAAATACTCTGCAGCTAGAACCCCACAGTAGAATGGAGTTGCAGAAAGGAAGAATAGAACACTCAAAGAAGCTGGCAGAACAATGATTGTTGAAGTAAAGTTACCTAAGAAATTTTGGGCAGAAGCAACAAGCATTGCATGCTATACTCAAAATAGATGCTTGAGTGTTAAGGATCATAAGAAGACTCCATATGAGTTATGGAAAGGAAGGACTCCTAATATCTCTTATCTACACATTTTTTGATGTAAATACTTCATACTGAATAATGGGAAAGAACACCTTAAGACTTTTGATTCAAAGTCAGATGAAGGTATCTTTCTAGGTTATTCTAATGTTAGCAAAGCATTTAGAGTGTATAACAAGAGATTAATGATTGTGGAAGAGTCACATCATGTTGTTTTTTATGAACAACATAATTTCCCTGAAGAAATTGTTGAAGACTCTAAAGAGGACAACTCTACAGTCACAAGTCAACAGCAGTATGCTAAGATCAAAACTCCTATAGATTTGACCAACAAAGGCTTTGGCACTGTGATAGTTGAGTTACCTCAGTTGGAGAATGTTGAAGACCTAGTCTATGAGAATGTTCAAACAGAAGTAGAGACACCAACAAAAGGACTTGATGAGTCTGCAGTAGGTGAATCTACAACTATAGAGAACAATGATCAAAGTCTTGAACCTATGTCAGATTTGATTTGGTTGAAAGATCACCCCCCTGAGCATGTAATTGGAAACCCATCAAATGCTGTAAGAACCAGAAAACAAATCCATGCGTCAATGTTCGCTACATTTCTTTCATCTTCAGAACCTACTGATATTCTTGAAGCACTGCAGGATGTTAATTGGATTATTGCAATGAAAGAAGAATTGAATGGTTTTGAGAGAAATCAAGTATTGGAACTTGTTACAAGATCTAGGAATCAGAAATAGATTTGAACTAGGTGGGTATTCAAGAAAAAACTTGATGAAGATGGAATGGTGACCAGAAATAAAGTAAGGCTAGTTGCTCAAGGCTATTGTCAATCTGAAGGCATAGATTTTGATGAATCATTTGCCCCAGTTGCAAGATTAGAAGCTATAAAATATTTCTAGCCTATGCTGCACATATGAACTTTACAGTCTATCAAATGGATGTAAAGAGTGCATTTCTCAATGGTTTACTATCTGAAGAAGTGTATGTTGAACAACCACCAGGATTTGAGGAATCTACAGCTGAAGACATGGTTTATAATCTTCGAAAAGCCCTTTATGGACTTAAACAAGCACCAAGAGCATGGTATGATACCCTATGTGATCATCTGATAAAAAATGGATTAAAAAAGGGTATGGTTGACAAAACCTTATTCAGATTAGAACATGGGAATGATATTTTTCTTGTCCAAATCTATGTAGATGATATAATCTTTGGCTCAACCAATTAAGATTTATTCAGAAAGTTCTCTAAGCTCATGACTGAGAAATTTAAAATGAGCATGATGAGAAATCTGAATTTCTTTTTGGGATTACAAATTAAGCAAATGAGAGATGGAATTTTCATCAATCAAGCTAAATACACTAAAGAGCTTATCAAAGATTTGGAATGGACAGCTCTAGGCCTTCCAATATACCTATGACACCTTCTGTGAGTCTTGACAAAGATGAGAATGGCAAAAGTGTTGATGTAACCAAATATAGGAGGCTAATTGGATCATTGCTATACCTTACAGCTAGCAGACCTGATATCATGTTTGCAGTAGGTGTATGTGCTAGATTCCAATAAATCCTAAGGAATCAAACTTAAATGCTGTAAAGAAGATCATCAAGTATGTCAAATCCACACAAAATCTAGGATTATGGTATCCTAAAGAAAGAGGAATTGAACTCATTGGGTACACTGACTCAGATTTTGCAGGCTGCAAGATTGAAAGGAAGAGTACTAGTGGGATTTGTCAATTCCTAGGTGAAAGGTTGGTAGCATGGCACAGTAAAAAGTAAAACTCTACTGCTCTTTCTACAGCTGAGGCAGAATACATTGCTGCTGGAAGTTGTTGTGCACAAATCTTATGGATGCAATATCAATTACAAGACTATGGGATTGATGCAAGAGAAACAACTATATTCTGTGACAATACAAGTGCTATTGCTATTACACAGAATCCAGTTTTACACTCTAGATCAAAACACATAGATGTAAGGCATCATTTCATAAGAGAACATGTTGAAAGAAAGGATGTGAAATTGACAAAGATCCATACTGATTTGAATCTTGCTGATATTTTCACTAAACCCTTGTGTGAATCAAGATTTTCAATCTTGAGAGGCAATTTGGGCATGTTAGAATTATAAGAAGATTCTGTGAAAATTACTAAATTGCAAAGTCAAACCTAGAAAATTGAAAAATCAGTGAAAAGGAAAATTGCAGCTGCAAAGTCATTCAACTGTAGAGTTGATAACTCTACAGTTGTAGACTTAGTTCTGAACTGCAATTTCCTTACCAACTGTAGATTTTCAAAATTCTAAGATTGTCAACTGCAAACTTAGGGAATTTACAGTACTTTGTACAATTCTGCAAATTAAATGGAGCACTACAAAATTCAGAAACATTTTTACTCAGTTACAGACATTTTGGATTTACTCAAGCATTTTAATTAATAGAATGTGTGAGTAAGTATAACATTTTAAATAGAATTAAATTCTATGTGAGTTAGATTTTGGACAAATTTATTTGTAAGTTTTGGTCCAGAATTCAAAAACTCATAAATTTTAGGTCAAAGACCGTTATACCCCTGTTCTTTATGTCTGTTTAAGGAAAGGTATTTAAAGGACCCTTAATCCTTTTTATATCGCACTTTAACACTTCGAACCCCCTAAAACTTTGAACACTCCTCATCCCTCACTCTCTGAAACCAAGAATCATGTCTATAAAAGTTATATTTGGAGCTCTTTTCGACTTCAACGAGATACTAAAGAGGCATCCCACCGATGCTATGGAAGATGTTGTTAAGTACATAGTGAATCAAGGGATTCATTATTGTCTTACTCACAATCTTGGAGCTTATGAGGATAAAATCGTGCATGAGTTCTATCAGAATGCAGAAGCTAATGTGGAAAGGAAGACATTATCAGTTAAGCTACAAGAAAGGAAGGTCAATATCACACCTGATGATATTTGCAAAGCTCTACACCTAAGGACTGGAGGAGATGCTCATGATAATCTCAACTTTGCTGATGAAGATGAGAAGTATTGGAAGAGATTCACTGCAAAGAAGCCATTTCCAAAGAACTGGAAGAGGACATTCAAGAAGACTGATTTAGCAGTTGAGTATGTCTATCTTTATGAAGCTATTGATAAATGCTTATTATGCTGGTGCTCATGATACTGGCACTATTTTGATGTGGGATTTAATGATAGCTTTTGTTAATGAGATTAAGATTGATATAGGAAAATTACTACTGAGAAATATAGGAAATGATGTAGTAAAAGCTGGAAAGAACAAAGGCTGTGGTTTATTCTTGAACTACATACTAAAGGAAGTTGGATTTTCCTTATTTAATGGGCATGAAGGACAACCTATTCTGACTCATAGAATCATTGGGAAGGTCAATTTTAAGAGAGGAGCTGTGGATGCTCCTATGGCTCCCAAATTCAAGAAAAGAAAGAAGAATAAGTTTGAGGGAATGACACTCACAATTATCAGATCACCAAAACAGCCTGAGAAAAATAAGAAGAAAAATGTAAGGTGAAAGCTTTTAGTGGATAAACCAACTGATTCAGAGGATAAAATTGATAGAGAAAAGAGGCAGAAGAAGTTTCATTCTAAGAAAGTTGATGAAGTTGAAGCTGACAAGTCTACAGCTGTAGACTTGCCAACTGTACGGTCTAAGGTACAAATTACTGAAGAACAGATGGAAGATGTTGGAGTACCTGAACCTGAAACTGAACAACTCCCTGTTGTTCCAGTTGAAGGTTTTGAAGAAGAAAGGCAAAAATTCGATGACGGGAAGATAGTCAGAGAAGAATTGGATAAGTTGACAGTTGAAGGAAGGAATTTGTTCCAGTGGGTAGTTGACTGGAAAAATTGTAGTGATGTGAATGAACTAATGAAGCCAAATTTCCTTAATGACTTTATTGCTGAGCAAAGAAGAAAGGATAGAGGAAAAGGAAAGCACATTATTGCTGAAGAGTCAGCAAAGCAGAAAATCACCAAGTCAGCAACTGAAGCTTTAAGAGTTGCAATCATGAGTGAGGAAGACCCAGAAGCTCAATTTCCAGAAACTGAGTTTGAAGTTGTAAGCTCAGAAAGTGAAGAAGACTTGCCACAAAGAACTGGTGAAGTAAGTCACCAAATAGTTGAAGTAGAGGGCTTAACTATTTTGGCTAAAGAGGCCATTTTATTGGAGTCTGCAGGAGCTAGTGCTGCAGATCCAGTACAAGCTGAAGAATCTAACCCTGATCAAGCTGAGAAAGAAAAAGAAGCAAGAAAAGATGATTCACCTTGCAAAGAGCCCAAGGATAAATCTGATAATGATGAAGGTGGTGATGATGATGCACCAATGGGTTATACTGTTGTTCAAACTGTTGTTTAAACTGTTGTTCAAACAAACTTAGAGGCTCAAGTTGATGAGCAGATTGTTGAGGATACTTCCAAGGATATTGATGAAAGTGCTAAAGACATGTCAAATCTGTTAGGGTTATACTAGAAAGTATGCTTTTACTTTGTATAACTAAACTGAATATTTGAGCTTTATCTGAAATAAAT
>JAPKLY010003561.1:0-18105 GCA_026898435.1 Prunella vulgaris | reverse complement strand
ATTTTTAATATTTTCATGACATGATCAGCCGAATGCTGAAATTATATTTTACTATTCCTATCTCTGATGTGTCGATACACAGTTCTTGCATACTGTCGGATCATATGCAGATTCTCATTGTCGTCTTCCAATTGATTCCTGAGGTGGAAATTTTTAAAATTCAATAAATCAATATTGATGATATCTGGTCATGACACAATGCATGATGTTGCAAATGGCGCAGCTAAAGATGATCTTGCATTGTGTAAGATCACGTACCGGTACTGCATTTCTTTAGCCATCTCTTCTCAGGAAAGAATGCGTACTTTAGTGCTCCTTTTGTCCACTCGAGTTATAGAGTCTAGGGTAGAAGCAAAAAGTTATGTAACGAAAGTCCATTACCATTGGAAATATTATGTAACAACAAATTTGATTATCATGAGCTGTAGTGGATCTCTAGATATCAATTGAAATCTCATTCACGAATTACTCGTGCGTGGTGGATATGTGGTCTGTGGGGTGCATCATGAAGTTCTTTTCAAGGGGAAAAAGCCCTACATGCACCAAGTGCAGTGTATATTTCAGCTGGTGGGCGCGCCTTTCTGAATCTGTTGCGTCTCAAGTTCGATGTGGATACTTGTTCGTATGGAGCGACGTTTCTTATGAATTCTGGATGGCGAGAGACTCTTGAGCGTTGTGGACTCGCTTGTAGTAATTAGGAAATTAGTTAAAGCATTCTATGTGATTCTTTACTTAGAGATAGAAACTTTATTGTTCTCCATCTGTTTAAAATCCTCAAAAGCAAATTTTTTTTTTTTATTGTCTAAACAGTCAAAACATGTGATTTTTTTATGAAGTTATGATCAGTTTAATTTCATAAGATTGTGTAACTGATTTCTGAGGCAATAGTAAAAAATTAAAGACAAATTTAGTCAAGATTATCATATGGTACATTTGGCTCAATTTGAGTTGTGGATTTATTTTTAAACCAGAGGTTCATAAATGGCCTTTTACTCGGGATCATTTTATACTCTGTAGCTAACAACATGTTAGCAAACAAAATAAATCAATGTTTTTTATTACTTATTTACGTATCTTTCTTCAATCAGTTATAATAAATATTCCCCTTCTTTGGAACTATGTAGGGTAAAAAAACTAAAGGACGGCAACTTATGAGTGGAACAAAATGAACATCGTAATGTGTTAGTAACAGCATGAGAACCTTGGTAATTTTTTTCAGGCTATCTATTTTGAGGACCGTAACTTCTAAGAACGTCAAAGTGAGATGAATTAATAAGTCTAAACCAACCTAAACTTAAGCCCAAATTCAACTCAAATGAGGGCAATAAGCCCAACTTGGGTTGATTTGAGTTATTTTGGTACATTCAAAGCTATTGTCTTTAATTTGTCTAATCGAAAAGTTAAAATTCTCATTTTACCACCAAAAAGTTACAATCCTTATTTTACTAACTCCTCTAAATTGGTGTCCTGAAAAAGTATTTTCTCAACTTTGTGTAGGAAATAGTCACCTGATGGCTGAAATATTATGAATAATATAAAGGGAAAATCGAGGCTCGTGAGGAACACGATTTTCTTAAAACAAAATATTCCCCTCACTCTAGGTGCTTAATTAGTGAATATTTGGGACACTACATGATACAACGATAATAAATAACTATATAGCACAATATTTTGCTTAAAACGATCTGAGATATTGTTCGTAATATCACCGGAGTAAGAACGAAATTGGCAGAACAATTGGGCAAAAGAAGGTGGCAAATTGTCGGAAAAATATCTGTATATTTTTTCACTCAAGCTTTTGTAATTCTTGTTATTCTTGTGTTTCATGCAACACATAAGAATACTATTTATAGTATTCAAAAATGACCGTTGGAGTGTGGCCATAAAAACCCATAAATGATCTTGACCGTAACCGGAAACACGTTTGAATTAATTGCATTAATTCAGGGTTTTTAAGTTTCAAAACGTATTAATTGTAACTGTAGAGATTTTGAAATCTCAGCAGCCCTAAAAAATCTATATGTACCCAAGAGAATGATCATTTGATATATATCCAAAAATAGAATATATTCCCAGCAAATGAATTAATCATATTCATTGTTTTTTATACTTTTCTAAACATTGATATTTTTTTTCAAAGTTAATTCTATATGTACTATAAACTCTATAAATCTGCTCCTAAAACAGGTTTTTTTAAAACAGGCACTTAATCATGAATGAGTCTTTATAAATTAAATCAATTGACTTTTTTTTTTCGATGTGATAATGTACAATAACCTACAACTAATAGTTGAACTCTTAAAAAAATATTCTATATTCAATTTTTGTGGCAGTATTGTTGCACAAATTTAATCAATTATTTTATATTGTGCAATATGATGTGATAAGTATTATATATAATTCTATCACCATAATTAAAATTGTGAGTTCAATTTTAAATAAATGCATATGGTCCACCACCACACTAATCTTTTGTTCAATTTTTTTCTATATATTAATTTTATTTATGACATAATTATAGTATATATATATATATATATATTAATATAAAAAAACTATATAGAATTATAAATGCAATTTTTTTTATCAAAATTCAACACATTTTTTAAAAAGAAAATCTTAAATCCAACTAATAAATTAATATCAATATAAAAAAATCATTTTTTAACTATAGAATTCATATTTAAGATTTGAGTTTCATCAAATTTTTTCAATAGTGTGAATTTCAAAATGTACATGAATTATGAATTCACATCAAAGATTATAAGGAAAAATTGTTGACTTAGTGTAGAATGTGCTAAATATATGTGTGATGTCGGATGAACAAAAAGTAATTATGATTAAAAATTTTTTTGACATATATGTGATGTTGAAAAATTAGTAGGTCTCATATAATTTTAGACTAATAAAATAGACCGCAATGTGGTTCTCCTTTAATTTATTTTAGTTATTGGGCGATAAAGAAAAATCAATATAATTAATTAATTGACACTTTCAAAATTGGCACTATGCCAGAAAAGGGCTACGACAACGGGGAATCCCCGTTGTCGTAAGTATTTTTCCACCGTTGTGGATCGACTCGTTGTGGTAGGTCCAGACTTTTGACAACGGGTTTCTCACCGTTGTCTTAAGTATTTATGACAACGGTGAATACCCGTTGTCTTTACTGTTTATTAACCGTTGTCTTAAGCATATGACAACTGATAACTACTGTTGTGTTTACCTTTTATACCCGTTGTCTTAAGTGTTTACGACAACGGTGTATAACCGTTGTTATAGAGTTTTAAAACCGTTGTGGTAAATACCTACGACAACGCATTTTTCCATAATTTTTACTTTTTATACCCGTTGTCTTAAGTATTTACGACAACAGTGTATAACCGTTGTTATAGAATTTTAAAACCGTTGTGGTAAATACCTACGATAACGCATTTTGTCCGTAATTTTTACTTTTTATACCCGTTGTCTTAAATATTTACAACAACGGTATATACACGTTGTCTTAAATATAATCCGTTGTCAAAACTATATTTTACTCATTTTTTATTTCTGTTGTCGTAGCTTATTAATATTATATATAAATATTTTTCATGCTATAAATTAAGAACCAATAAGAATGTAATCATCATAAAATATCTCCACAATTCAAAAACCACATTAATTCATACATAGTTTTCGAACGACAATCGACAAATCTTCCAATTTTAATAACATGTTGCTAATCTTCCAACTTCAACTTCAAATCTTCCTACTTCAACATGTTCAAATTAATAAAAAAGCAATCGATCAACTTCAACTTCTGACCACTTCTAGTAAATTAATTGTCCATGTATTCAGAAACACAGATAGCCCATTCCTTCCGCACATCATCAATTTCTTTTCTAGAGTAATTCTTCTGTGGAAACTGTTAAAATACAAACATTAAAATGAGTAAAGGATGATTAATATCAACTGATGATGAATAATGATACACTTAGGTTTACTACTTGGGGACGAACAAGCCACTCTTTTTTATCTCATAGTGGTTTTGAAATGTAGATAGCACTAATGAACTTAAGTTGACAGACATTACTATACACTTATTGTTTTCTAACACGTATAACGATGCAAATTAAGTCAATTTTTGGCCCACTATCAGGTTGATATACATTTGAATATTCAACATGAAATCTTTACAATTATCAAATATTCTCCAAAAAGTTCTATTTGTGTGTGTATGCCAAATCCTCAGTTTTTTTTTGAAGCCTCAAACAATTTCAATAGTTGTGGGTGCGTAATCCATCAAAGATGAAAATAGTGTATTCATATGTAAGCAGAGGCTTGTATAGGTGAGCTAGATAAAAAAAAAAAAAACACCTTGAATCAAGTCAATCAATTAAGTCCACTACATCCAACTTCCTATGTACATTAAGCAGCCAAGTGTGATTTTCCAACATATGTGCAATTCTGTTAGGATAACAAAAATGACTATCTACATTCTATGCATTAAAGCCAGGAACAAGATAACAACGTATCTTCACATCAACAATACAAAGCACAAAATATAGTATATTTGAGGATCACTTCAGCAAAACATCAAATGTTACTAGACTGAAAACTCTCCCAAAATGATCTAAATTAAAACACAATAATCAAATAATTTGGAAAATAAATTTCAAAATGAACACATCATTCCTCAATATCATTAATGATGGGCGCTCTAATATATCAATTCATGAAGAAATTTTTAAGGAATATAAAAATCGAACAATTGTCGATGTAAAGTGGACATAAAAAGGACAAAGAGCACGAGAATACACGTATGAGTAATATAAAAGTATAAGTCAAGTAAGCATGGTGCATAAGGTATATTAGCCTTACACAAGAGAGTTTGAATGGATAAAATTTAGGCTTTCCCTTACGACCATATTTAAGTAGTTGAGCCTCCTTCTTTAGAGCAATCAACGCCTGCACAAAAAAGTGCAGATAAAATCACAAAAGAAACATAGGTAGTTAAAAACAAACATGACATGCAGCTTTGACTAGACAAGTTTCAGAACTCTCTAATTAACAAGCTAAAGGGAACGTCAAGTTTCTCCCAAGAATCATGGACATTTGCAGATTAAAGAGACCTCCACGTGTTTCCTTTACTCTCCGACCACTATTATGTCAACATATGTACAAGTCCAAATCTGGACACTGACCAGGTAAGAGATTCAATGACCATTTATCACACTCAAGTAAATGAATTCAGAACAATTACCACAAATTTAGAAACATAAGGAATCATTAGGCTAATATATTACACTAATAAACGGTAACATATTCAGACGAAGTATATATGTTTTCCATCAGGTTCTCTTTTTCTGTGTGCTGCTAACTAACATAATTAATTTTATCTCCATGCATTAGTATCTTCAGTTCATGCCTGTGACTAAATGTATACTATATTTTTTTATGAAGGACATTAGATGTGTGATTGACTAAGAACACAGTCAATCATGTATACTATATTCGTGTTAATGGTAGGGGCGAAGCTGCTACTAAGAAAAAATTAGAGGGGCAGAGACGTCCGAAAAATATTTCTCAAGTCAAGGCACTTTTAGATATAGTATAGGTGTAAACATAATTATCAAACACAAATCTGTAAACATTAAAGAGGAAGAAGAAGAATTGAAGAAATGGAGTGAGAAAAGTAGAGAAAGAGGGAGAGGGATAGTGGAGATGATTGAGTGTTTAGAGAGAGAAGCAATCATGAGGGAAGATGAAGGCAGAGAAGCAATTGATTACAACAGAAGATTATTTTTTTAAATATAACTAGTATACCTTCACTTGGCAGGTATAATGGCAGTTGTATGTATGTATCTAAGCAGAAGTCTCAGTTTTTAAATAAATAAAAACACATCAAATAAAGTAAGATATTTCACTTATGAAAAAAAAGATCATAAAACATAACTTCAAAATTCTGAAACCACAGTTTATCATTTTGCTTATGAACTAAAGCAAAATCTAACATCATAAGATACATACGGATTTTGTGTAACTTAATTTTCTGTTTGCAATTGAAATAATATTAATATTATTACATTCTTTCAATAACATCATTCACAAGTTTTGCCAACAGATACATGTCAAGTGAATATGTGCATATAACAATAACTATTACTAGTATTCAAACGTCAATCAATTTCAGGCATGAATATCACCAAATGGATAAATATATATATATATATATATATATATATATATAAATATATATATATATATATATATATATATGTGTGTGTGTGTACGCGCTTTCTTGCATTCATGTATAGGCTTATCACATACAAAAAAAATGGCGGTTTAATGATGGTTACAATATGCACAGCACATAAAAAAAAATATAAGCCATCTGGTCTCTCAAATAGTATATGTCAGGCGAAAAACTAAATAAATGCAAGACAATATATCTAGGCAAACTAACATGTATTAAATTAATTAAATATGCATTAATTGAAGTAAAAATTTACTTTTAGATTATGAAGTGGAAGAGTATTTTCCCTGCTGAAATTCTGGAGATGGAGGATTTTCGCTCTTGATTCTTAATTAATCCTGTGCTGGAATAATTGAATTGAATTGAAAATCATTATTTAATTCATTGACGAAATAACGTATCAAAATAATAGCTCAACTCATCACCAAAACAAGTTAGATTACAAATTATTTCCAGATCAACTTCATTTTTATGCACACTGTAAAGTTAATTCTCTAATAAAGACGCAACTTCCTGCAGAGAGAGAGAGAGGTGGGGTCCAGAAGGTCATACTCTTAAATCAAACAACATCAACCAATTGCAAAAAAAGAAATAAGAATTAATACGATTGCAAATTCAGCTTAGGTGTAAGATATGAAAAATGAAAGAGAGAGAGAGAGATATGAAGGAAGGAAGGGTCATTTATATGGATTTCGTGTCTAAGATAAAAGAAAAAGAAGCTCACTTGAGAAGCTAATTTATATATGTTGACCATATGCTATAAGAGATGCCCTTATCAGCAGCAGCTATAGCTTTATACAGATTGTGTGCAGTGGGAACATCAGCCACACCAGAAACAGCTTGAGCTATGCAACAAATTCCTTTCTCCCACAAGCTTCGTCTTCAAATTCAACACCAAAACATATTTTTAACCATGTCATTAACGATTAAAGTCCAAACACTTCCATATATTAGGTAAATAGGAAATTATATTGAATTGAAAAGATTTTTAGATCTGAATTTCTCTGCATTTCAAGTTTCACTCACACAGGATAAATTAGCCCAGTCAGCCTTCAATGGCATACAACGAATTAAAAAATATAACAGCTATGGTAATACACACAAATGCAGATAAAATGTGAAAATCAGATCATTAGGCAATACCTGAAAAATATTTTTTTCGAGCAATTTAGTCACATTACCCTTCCCTTTTCGGCAAGGATTCTCCCATGCTAGCATTGTTATAAAAATTAGTTTCTTGAATGCAGGTTCCTGGTATCAGAGGCCAAAAGATCAGTTGTCAGTAAATTCCAAAAGCCAACACATTTTTTGACCAGTCAACCTATTCATCCTGCATATTTTCGACATGGGAAAAGTCAAATATTAATTTCTTCCATGCTGGTTGGACATATTTCATCAACCTCTAATACATAGATCACAGTGTAAAGTAATTAATGCCGTCATGTTACAGAAAATCCCTAGTTCAAGCAAAGAAATTCAGACCAAAAATCTTAGACATGCATAAAAAGAAAATGATCAGATATGAGTATATGTATCAAACAAAAATCATATAACTTCATTGTGTGGCGAATTACCACTGGTGGTAATGCACATGGTGCATTGACCCAATTCTAAATGACAATATATGGCCACAGGGTGCATCACATTCCTCATAACAATTTATCCTACCAATAGTAAAACAATGCATACCAAATTTCTAGTAAAACTTAAAAGTCAATAAAGAGCCTTAACTACATATTATAAGATAACAACTAAAACTAGTTTACTTTATCAATGGCAGATGATATGCATACCTGGAGGCCAGCACGAGCTAATCGGAAAACTGGTTGTTTCTTGCCTTTGTCCTTGCTAGCAGCAGCTGCTGCTACCATTGTCTTCCCTGCCACAAGCCCAATTTTCCACCTTTACCAGCCATTTTCTGTCCTTAACCACTATCCCAAACAAATAAAGAATGAAAAATTAGAAATTTAAAATGAAATAAACTGTTCACACAGAGTCAATTACGTAGATATAATTCCCATGAACAGACATAACTTTCATTACTTCTAGTAAGTTCCACTGTAGTTCCATTCCATTAAAAGAGGATCGGTAAATCCTACGCAATAATTAAAGGCCTACACTTTTCTATCATTTCTTTCACTATAATGTTGGAGGAAAGAGTTATGACAACATGAAGTGATCGAATAACACATAAGATAAAACATATGTACCAAAATTAAAGGTCAATTTGTTTATCTACTTGCCTTTTTCTACTATAATACATTTGGAAAAAGTAAAGGGATTTTTTTTTCCGGAGATTTTTTTTTTTGACAAGGTTTGGGATAAAACACAACCATAAGTATCAAGAAGTCGATCTGGAAGATCTTTTTACTAATTTCTCTCTTTTTTCTTAATTAACAGATCCTGTGGCACTTACGAGTAAAGAGGCTTAGACAAATGTTGTCAATCTCTACAACAGATCTAAACATTCAAGGCGAGAAATCTAACAGATCTAAACATTTCGTGCATCAAATAAATCATATTTTGGAGCTAAAATTAAAAAACGCAGAGGAAGGGAGAATTACCCTAAGATTTAGACAGAACAGCAGGACGATGGTAGAGAGAGAGAGAGAGAGAGTGTATACTGCGTGCATATATAAGAAGGCAATCTGCGTGTATGTATAAGAAGCTGAGTGAATTATTTGTATAGAAATCAGATTTCCAAATAATATAATGCAAACAAAATAACCAAGATGCTCCAACGCCTCCGCCTGTTTTCTCGTCAAAACCGCCTCCTGCGCCCTGCTCTCCCCCTCCGCTTTTGCCGCCGCCGCCGATTTATTCAACGACTCGGAGATGATCTTGGCCGCTGCCAACAGCTTCCTCGGGCGTCTCTATCCATCAACAAGCTGAAACCCTCGACGTTTCACGGTGATGAATGGTAGTGCCATAGATAGGGCACGGCTGGATAAAAGGGACGAATGGGAATAGGGAAAAGGCACAAAGCTAAAAACAGAGAAGAGGGAATGAAAATAAAATAATTTTTCTAAGTGTCCCTCTTATACTAAATACTAATTCATTAAAAAATAAAAATTAAATAAGCTACGACAACAGGTAAAGACAACGGCGGATTAAACCCGTTGTCTTTCGGCGCACTTCTGAAGTTACCACAACGGGTACTTTTAAGACAACGGGTTTTGATCTTAAGACAACGGGTAACGCGAATACCCGTTGTCTTTTCCCTGTTGTCTTAACTTGTTTTTGGCATAGTGTGGTCACCAAAAAGTTCACCGTAATTTGATTTTGGTACCAACAATTGATGCTTAAATGTGTGCGTCATGACCAATTTTTAGAGTAAAATAAACTTTAGTGACCAATTCTGAGAGTGCCAAGATAAGGTACCAAAATCTAAAAAAAGGGTAAATTTTGAATCCAAAAATAATAATTTCCCTAAGTTTGGCATTTCTGAATTTTTATGTTAATTCACAGTTCATTCATTTTCTTATATCTACCCTTCTACGTGATGTAGTAGGTAAGTAGGTTAATATGCATGACATGAATAACTAGTTTGTTAATGTAAATTATGTTTTCATTTCGTGATTTAATTATTAGTTAAATGGTATTTTGTCATGCAGAGTACTATGATGATATAATTTTATCATGCACGAAGTAGATCTAAAATTCAATATGCATGAAAAATATATGCTGAAAGCCCACAACATTAATTTCGTTGCACTTAATAATTATATATATACCTTCAAATCCCTATTAACTTGGCATAGCTTTCAATTTTAATATTTTTATGACATCAGTCGAATGCTGAAATTATATTTTACAACTTCATGGCTTCTCCTAAATACAATCAAATTTGCTAGTTAAAAACACTCACCTCCAACCTATGCATCAAAAGTGCTAAAAAAGAATTGTCATTTCTTTTCAAACACATCAAATGATTATTTAATATTCCTATCTCTGGTGTGTCGATACACAGTTCTTGCAGACTGTCGGATCAGATGCAGATTCTCATTGTCGTCTTCCAATCGATTCCTGAGTTGGAAATTTGTAAAATTCAATAAATCAATATTGATGATGATGTTGTTTAAATTGTGCATTTAGTTCATTTAGTTGTAGTTCAAATATGCTTAAGGTCATGATCGATAAAATGCTCTCAAGGACGCAGATAAATGGACTTATCTGGTCATGGCACAATGCATGATGATCTTGCATTGTGTAAGATCACGAAGTCTATGTTAGAAAATAGTGGAGTGTGTATGGGAAGATGAAAAATGTTGACACGGACTTAGAAACACAAAGTCGAGGCACGAGTTTATCTCGCTCTCCGTAAGACGTTATTGCTCCCGTACACTGGTGCAATACGGATCGTAGACAACCGTCCCCAAGATACAACAACTTTAGAACTTCAGATTGTTGCACTACAAATCAGAAGTTATCGGCGAATTGCAAAATAGGTATCCGGAACTCCCAACACGACTCTAATGCACACTTAGAATGCTTGAATGCTTTTAGAGAGGAGAAGACTTATTTTGGTTGTGAATGAATGCTGGAATGAACACTGGGGTCTTATTTATAATAATTGAAGAGATGTGGTGCCTTTTGGTGAAGGGCTGCATCTTTTCCAACCTTTGAATCTGAGCCCTTAGATCACACCTCATGATTTTCAAGGGCTCTGATCGCACCCGTTGGCTGCACCCTGAATCTGATCCGCGCTTGTCTGGCTCAGGTTCAAACCCCACTGGACGCGCGCCCATTCTGACTCCCAGACTGGCGATCCGGGTTCGATCCACAAGAGTCCGACCCGTACCAGCCGAACCGAACCGACGCGATGGTCCGTACACCAGAGTCCGACCCGAACTAACCAGTACCAGCCGATCGAACCGACGCGGTCCGTACACCCACGTACTGAGCCTTGATCGAGCCGCGCCCGACCCGTTCCAAAAATTAAAGGCTCCTCGCGACGACGCGTACGTGCAAAGTGCAACTCTAAAGCGCCCAATGCGACTATGTGCGTGGGCGTGCCCGAGCCCGTGCGGATGCGGGTGTAGCGTGAGGGTCTTTGGGTTAGGCACCAACATGTAGACCATAGAATATTATTAATTCTATTGTACACAAGTCTACATATAAGGGACTCCAAAGCCTTCACATTTTCCTATGTGGGACAAAGGAATATCTCCATATTTTCTCCCTTATTTTCTCTATTCAACATGTTTAAGTTGCTAACTTCATGTATTAATATCTCATTCACCCGAAATTAGTTTTGAGCAAATTAATATCACAAATTCATCTACTCCGAACGTAGATTAATATTTCGCAACTTAATTCCATTTTTCACCAATGGAACATCATGATAAAATTGGTGAAACTTGGGTCAACCACCCATATTCCAAACCAATTTCCAACAGTCTACTTGTAAATCCAATTTAATGATGCAAATACTGTTGGGTGTCAATATTCACCATAAGAATGGCGTCCAGCATAGGGATCTCAAGCCTTCCAACTTCCTCATCAACGAAAAGGTGAGATGAGGATTTGCAATATTGGGCTTTCATGTTTTAGGAAGGAGTCGCAGCAGAGGAGTTGTGGTGTTGGGACTCGATGGTGGGCACGCACTTTTTGAATCTGTTGCGTCTCAAGTTCGATGTGAATACGTGTCCTTATGGAGTGACGTTTCTTATGAATTCCGAATACGATAACAGCACTAGAAGCTCTCAACCACAAATGGTTCAATGAGTATTATGGACTCGTTTACATATAGAAATTTTATGGTTCTCCATCTATTTTAATTCCTCAAAAGCAGATTTTTTTATTGTCTAAACATGCAAACATGTGATTTTATTTTTAGGAAGTTAATGATCAGTTTAATTTCATAAGATTGTTTAATTGATTTTTGAGGCAATAGTAAAAAATAATCATTTATGGAATGATTAAATACAATTTTAATCATATCAAGATTGCCATATGTATTGTTAGGAGTTCATAAATGTAACAACATGTTCGCAAACAACATAAATCAGTGTTGTTCATTTCTTATTTTTCGGGTTTTCTTCAATCAGTTATTATAAATATTCCCTTTGTTTGGGACTATGTAGGGTAAAAAAAATTAACAACGGCAACTTATGAGTGGGACAAAATGAATATCATAATTTCGTACTTACAATATGAGAACCTTTATTTTTTGGTGTGACAAATAAGAATTGTAAATTTTTTCAGACTAATCAATTTTGATAACCACAACTTCTAAAAGCGTCTTATTTGTCAAATAAGTCCGAATCAACACAAACTTAAGCCCAAATTCAATTTAAATATCGGGCCATTAAGCCCAACTTGGGTTGATTTGAGTTAATTTGGCCCTTTTAAAAGCTATTGTCTTTAATTTGTCAATAAGAAAGGAATAATCCTCAATTTACCACCTCCTCTAACTCTAAGTTGGTGTCCTTGAAATTTTTTCTCAAACTATGTAATATTATAATGCTTTGAGTAAAGCCTCAAGAAGTATTTAAGTATGTTCAATTTCTTGCACATATTTAACACACATATTATTAATAAAATTTAGCCAAGTAAGTATGTGAACAAATCTAATCGACTGCTTTATTACGAAAATGCAGTTCTAACACTGCCTCTATCTGGCTCGTCCTCTGCTTTAGCCACGCTCCTAAAACATCGACACTGTGAACTTACAATTACAATTATTTTCCTTTAAGGAAATAAAATTTCAATCGCATATGCTTTTTGAATCATCAAATCTCGGTCATGCTAATCTTCATATCATGAGTTTTGGTAGCTAAATCTTTGAACGATTTTAGTTTAATGGCTTGGAAGATGTATCAAAGATCTCACTGCATCTCTTGAATGCACATTTCGATTGTTGAAGTATTGAATAATTTTTCTTTATAGTTGATGTTCAAATTTCTCCATCAGTTGATGTAATTAATAATCAAATATTCCTTCCATTAACGAGTGTTTGTCAATTTGATCATGCTAACAGTTTTCGAGTATTGTAGAATCGTTGAAGAACTCTTACAATCTTACTCCATATATGCTTTCATTTACCGATTGAGTTGGCACCCAAATCAACACCACACAAATGCAATCCCCTTCAATGAGCACACGAAATGTTTTTAACTAAGTAATCTCTACATGTACTAGTATTGTTGCAAATTTCCATGAAGAGAGCGATATTTTATCTTGGATTATCCTTGATATCAAATTGTTAAAACTTTTGGGACATTAGTAGCCTGTCGACATTATCAAACTATTAATTCTCTTAATGTATGGCTTGTTGATGGAGAAAGAAGATTTAGCTCCCCAAAATTATCTTTCATTGTCCCAAGTATAATTTTTCCTATTTGATCAACTGAGATTAATCCCTGTGGAGTGATATGCATCTCCTTTGACATTGGACCACATTCTGCTAGTTCATGTCTAATAAACACATCATCTTTGTTTTCTTCTTGAACTTTTTTTCTCTTAGTTGGACTTAATTCGGGCGTATTAGTGTTGCCTATGAGCTAAATGATCTTAGTATCTTGCTCTTCAATGTGCATCTTAATCAGACCTTTTAGATGATCTTCCATAGTTGTAGTATTTGTTGTCATCACCTCAATGACATTAGGAGCTAATGATGAGCTTGAACTACAAATTGGGTGATATTGAAAAAAGAGATAATTGAATGTAGATTGTTTGTGAAAAAATACAAAATGGTTAAAAAAAATAACACTACTTACAAATAAGTTTAACATATTCCTACAAACCAAAATTTTGTGTTTTGTGCAAATAAAAATATCTATACAAATTATTTGAATTGATTTACAATTAAAATCATTTTTTTAAATCAATTTAGAAAGGAAAAATTACAATATGGTTCACAAAATTGATACTAATTACAAATTGATTATATCCAGAAATTTGTGCAAAAAAATTTTATAATTTTGTACAAATGTTATGAATCAATTTATAAAAAGTCATTTTTTTTAAACCGATACATAAATGTCACATTTATAAATATCCCGTTATTTATTCATGTTGACGGTTAGTTCACACTTCTTTCATCGCTTTTACCCTTTCCATACGTGATAAATGAGTATTGTGGTTGGTACAAAGAGTAGGTAGGTGGAATAATACGCATGAAAAGAATAGCCCGTTTATACAAATTAATTTTCAATTTAATAATTAATAATGGTATTTTAATTGTGTTACTTTTATTATTATAATATAAATGCTTCATAATAAAAACTCAGCTCATTTTTCAATGTATACAATAACTTTATTAGTGATTACAAGGTTTTCGACTGTCCTTTCAAATAAAAAAAGGGTTTTGACTGTATAATAAAAAACAAAAAAACTATTTTCCCCTTAAAATAAATCTGAAAAAAAAATTAACGAAGAAATCAAAAAAGAGAATCTATATCGTTTCTCTCTCCCTATTTAACAATATAAACCCACTAACTTACTTTTAAAAGACTAATCTGCCCTTCTTTGTTGATCTCTCTCCCTAGGGACCAATTACATTTTGGGCGAGCAGCCTTTAGTGGGACAGATGTCCTTCACTTGGACGGGGTTGTAACATGCTCGCCTTTGTGGGGTGTCAGGTATGCATCCTCGCTTGCCCCTATTGGTTGGGTGTGATTAGTTGTCTTATCGGCATCCGTTGTAGAGTTGGGCAGGCAGCATTTGGTTTGTATTCCCTTTGTTTGTTGGTTGAGCATACACCTTTAAGATATAGGGCGAGCAGGGTGGCGAGCAGCTTCAAGATAGTCTCATGGGCTTGCTGAGTTGGTTCATCCCTGTTCGTCTTGAAGCTCCTCATGGATAAGCGTGTGGCGAGCAAGGTGGCGAGCAAATTTGACTTGGCCTTGTAGGCTTGCTGACTCGATCTTTTCTTGCTCGTCTATCATCTTGTCATAGTTAAGATTTTCTTTAATCTTCAATTAAGTATCATTAATTATTCCTTAATTGTCGGTTTATCAACAACGGTAATTAAAATTATGAGTTCAATTTTAATTAAATGTGTATGGACTACCGTCCCCACTAATTTTTTATTCAATTTTTTCTAATATATTAATTTTATTTATGACATAATTATATATATATATGAGTGTCTCAGAATTATTAAATTATTAATATAAACAAAATTATTCACTAATATAAATACAAAACTATTATCAAAATTTAATGAAACCAACATTTTAAAAATAAATCTTAAATCCAACTTATAAATTAATATCAATAGAAAAAAAAATCTATTTTTAAACAATAAAGTTCATATTTAAGATTTGAGTTTCATTAATTTGTTCAATAATGTGAATTTTAATTTGTTAAATATATGTGATGTCGGATGGATTAACAAAACGTAATTATGATTAAAAAAGTAAAGGAAAATTAAGAAGTGATTCATAAAATTGACATTGATTATAAGTTTGTTCTTTGCAGAAAAAATATATGCTTTTGTGCAGGAAAAAATTATACTTCTGTGCAAATATTGTAAAAAAAATTTATAAATGTAGCCACTTTTTTTAATCAATATGCAAATGCTCCAAAAGTAAATTGGACCTATATATGTGATTTTGAAAAGTAATATATAAGTCTCATCTTTAGACTAATAAAATAGGTTTTTTTTTTAAATATTGTATTTTTTAATTATATTTATGAAATTATAGTGAAAATTTAGGGTGTTGATTAGGGTCATATTTGTATCAATTTCTACTTATTTAGAGATAAATTTCTAGAGTTTTGAATGCATTTATGGACTTAATTTGATTAATTGTGCTTGATTCTCAAAATATTAACATTGTGAAAATATTATAAGAATTTGAGATGAATTCATAATATAATTGATTGAATTATTATTTTAACCTAATTTTATCCCATTAACAAAACTCCAACATTGCAGTGAATTGTAGAAAGAAAGTTGAGGACTAATTTGTCATTTTTGTGCAAGGAGAATATTGTTCTGGTACGAGGGGCCCACGCCACAAAATCCAAACAACCTGCTGCTTCTGCAAATTCACCACTGCACATCTCCTTGACCGCCAACAATAACCACCTGCACAGCTTCAACCGTAACTCCGCCTACGTTCCAATCGATGCCGAAATCGCGTAACACTCCAGCCAAGTAGCACCGCCGCACATTCGGTCGACTCTGTTTTCCGCCGATTGGAACCGTTCGATTAACCACTGCGCGAAGCCACAGCACCCTTCGTCAACAGCCCGCAATCCAGCCACCGGAATCTTACCTTCGCCGCATCTCGAAACATGCCCTGTCTCTTGCCGGTGTCCGTACCAGAGGAAAGTCGTCGCACACCTGGAAACGCGATTCACAGTCGCGCCGTCCTCGTCAAATCTGCAACCACAGCTAACCGTCGCCAGATTGGAGCTCCGTCGCGCCTCCTCGCGACCTTACACTCTGCAACACTCAATCGCACCGCGGACAACAGCTCTTCCACCGCCTCTGAAGATCGATCCCAGCGCCGTTCACGGCGCCGCAGAAACCACAGCACCGGAATCCTCACAGCCGCGCCATTAACCATTTGTCTCGCACCGGAACTTGGGCCAACTTCTTAATTATTAAGCCCACTTTTTATAAAATATTCTCAGCCCATTTATGTTGCTGAGAAAAGGCCCATTTGTTTTTTATATGATATATATTGGGGTTTTGACAGAGAGAAAAAGGACGCACGCATTAGGAATTAGAATAGGGCTGTAGGTAGTGGAACTTAGGATAATTTTGATATGCTGTAGATTAGAGGATTACAGACGAAACTTTGATTTTTCTTCATTATTGACTTTAGATTTTTCTAAGATTATTTATTGGTTTTCTTGAACAGTGGACGTTGGATTTTGGTTTATGCAATTTCATTATTTTCATAATTCTTGGTGAGATTGTTCTATTCTTTGAATTCTTTATGTCTATCACTGCGAGCTTCATTGTTATTTCAATACTTATTTCTCTATTAGTCATGACCTAATTTTTCTTGTGCTTTGGATGAACGAAATTATGTGTTAATTTTAGTAATTTCTTTTAACTCTTGAGTCAATGGATTTTGTTGAGTGAATGCCTGAAATTGGTTACTGATTTGCTTAGGAATTTGTTATTTGAGATTGATATTGGAGTCCTGATCACGACAAAATGAGAGTTGAGTGAGAAGGGCAAAAGTATTCACCTGATAATAGTAAACATAAGTTAAGAGTTAATGTTCCTCTGACATTGAGAAATGCTTAGGAACTGAGAACAAAACAATTAATGGTATTAGGATAAAAATGAGAGTTTATATTCTGATAAGGTATTATGCCTAGTTCACTTCTCAGATGAAATTGATGATAGAGCTTCTAGGAATTTGCTTTTATTTTTACATAATGGAATTCATCCGAGGCATATCGCCACTCCTGCACACACTCTCGTGTTAGTTTGATAATTTCCTGATTTTTCATTGTCAATTGTTTTCATTATTTGCTTTAGTTAGTAATTAGATAGAAACCGAAACTTGCATTTTTATTTTTTGTTTATTTGATTTCAAGACTCACACACAATTTTTAGGATTAGATTGTCTAATTGTTTCCCGTGGATTCGATATTATAACTTGGTCAGCTTACCACTACACGATCCTATACACTTGTAAGAAAGTGTATTTTTGTGCGAACACAAATCGCTAGTCAGGTGTTACTTTTTTAAGTAAGGTCGTGAAGGGGATTCACGATTTCAAAACAAATTGTGAACTCTATTCACGATATATGACTTTTTGGCAAATAGGGGCAGAAGTCCTGCATATGACAGGTTAGTGATATAGGAAACAGGGATATAGGAAATGATTGCCCAAACTTATGCATTACCTAAGTAGGGATTATTGGTGCAAAATAATTTATATACAATTTTATAT
>JAPKLY010003560.1:0-18107 GCA_026898435.1 Prunella vulgaris | reverse complement strand
AGTTTTATCATTCAATGTAATTATAATGTACAATGTTGTGATTTGTTAAAAATATACACGACAAAATATTATGTCATTCTAATAATTAATTATTTTTTTAAATATAAAAAGTTTGACCGTCAAGATTAACTACAATCAAAATATTAATTACTCAAAATATTACTTATATAGTATTTTTTTTATCACTTAACTAAATTTGGGTATTAATTAGTAACATAAAATTTATAACTTATTTTACCAAAAAAAATATTATCGTCATTCCAACTATAGCTTTTGTCCAATAACATTTAGTAAGAAATGCTAATAGTTTTAATGATTTAATATTAAAATTTATTAAATAATTAAATAGAAAATAATTCATTATTAATAATTAAAATAATTTCATGTTAAATTTTATAAAATATTTATATAATAATATAATAACTTCAAACTCCGCGTAATACGCTGGACTTATGCTAGTATGTCCATAACACAAATTCTAATATGCAATATTGCACCATACCCGACCCGTGGAATATTTTCAAATGAAAATTCGCTGATCCTTAGTGGATCAAATTGTATCCAATAAAATTTTCAAGGAATATTCTCGTCAGTCCTAGAATGTATACTACATGAACATATGTATGATACTGTAAGGCAAAATTTGTGTTACTATATTTTTAAAAAGTTAATTTTTTGTACTTTTAAAATAACTATAAGGATAATATGAATTTTTACAAGAACAAATATGTGTTTTTTAATTTATTTTTCATTTAATTATTAATTTTATGTTGATAATATGTTGTTAATGTAATAATACCTTACATGTGCTACTATCTCGGCACTCCCAGAATGTATACCACATGAACATATGTGTGTTACTGTAAGATAAAATGTGTGTTACTACATCTTAAAAAATAAATTTTTTGTACTTTTAAAGTAACTATAAGGATAATATATATTTTTACAAGAACAAATATGTGTTCTTTAATTTATTTTTTATTTTTTTATTGATTTTTATGTTGATAATATGTTGTTAATGTAATAATACCTTATATGTGTTATTATATCTCAGAAGTCCCAAAATGTATACTACATGAACATATATATATGTGTTACTGTAAGATAAAATGTTTGTTACTACATCTTAAAAAATAATGATTTATATAAAATCAATAAATATTTATGAAAAACTAATATTTTTTCTTACAATAATACACATATTGATCTTACATTGTATTAAAAATGTTTGTTTCTACAAAAAAACAAATAAATATATGTAAAAAACAACATTGGTTCTTACAGTAGCACACATTTGAACTTATAGTAACATAGATTTACTCATACAGTATCACCAGTTGGGAGCGAAAATCCTGAAACTTGAAAATTGCCCAAATCTAATCCGACCCATTCAAGATCCATAAATTTTGTTACTTTGACCCTGTTGACCAGCAAAATTTTCAAATTTTCCTTTTTTAGCATCATATTGCACGGTGCAATACTGCATAGGAGACCTGCTCTGTCCATAATATGAACATTTAGCACCACCCTTTATATTTTTTTCCTAAAAAACCTTCACTTTTGGTTCCTAGGTTTATATTAAGAGTTAATAACACTTAAGGCTACTTTAAGTGGTCAAAATAAAAGAAAGGCTACACCTTTTTCGATAATACAAGGAGTGTCATTTTCTTGAAGATGATGATTTTGGTTTCTGACACGTCCCATCACATCCCATCAAATTAAAAAAGGGAAAAAGAGACGTGGCCATTTTGTTTGCCACATAACTCTGTTGCCTCAGAAAGCTCTACATTCGCCACCGATTCATCGTCTGGAATGTCAAACCCAAAGCCGTCATCCTGTTACTCGCCGGAATTCACGCTGTAAGTCGTCCACCACATCGATTGAAGTCGGGTTCGCCTTGCCAAGGCGGCGTGCGTCGCGACGCGCTGGTGTGTGCGGCAAAAGTCCGGCGACGAGATTAGGACAACTTCGATCTCTGGTTTTTCCATGGTGGAATCAGCGGTATGCAGATGAATTCGCCGGCGTAGATTTGTGGAGACGGTTGAGGGGCGTGAGAGGGTTGCGATTCCTTCGACGATGAGAGAAATCAGTGTTTGCGGGCGGCAGTGACGGAAACCTACCACGCTACCGAAATTAATGGAGTCGTCTCCACAGCCCACACCCTCTGTTTTTCACCCCTGCTCTCAGCATTTTCTTTCTCTAGATTTTTATTTTCTAGCTTCTGAGATTTGTTCTGATTTTTTGAATGTGGATGAATATTTTTTATGGAGGATGAGATTTGCCAGAAAATTATGAGTGAATATAAGTTATTATCATCATTTTCGCTGGAAAATAATGTAAATGTGTGTTGCTGGAAAAGAGACACAATAGTACAATAAACATTACTATAGTACTGTAGGATTCATTGTGGTACAAAAGCATTAATAGTACACTAATTTGTTCAATGGTACATATGCATAATCGATAGTACACGTCGCCGGAATTATGATCGGCAAGTATCCCTGATAACCCAAGGTAATAATGAGATGTGATGGACACAGTACACGATGTGACGTGAACGTGACACACGTCACATCAATCGTACCTTTTGTCAGTCTCATAATTGCTCAAATAGTATCCGAGGTACAATTAAATGAATTATAGTACACTAATTTAGTCACAAGTACACACATAAGTTCAATGGTAGACAAAAGCTTTTTTTGGCCTTCACTATAATACCACAAATTAGCTATCCTTCTTTGAGATTTCCTATTTTCAGAAGTCCATACATGTAGGTAACCCTTATATTAATTAGAGGAATTTATAGTTAGGTTCAATATTTAAGGCCCGCTTTAAAATAAATTTACTAAAAAAATTCAATTTATAAATAGATTCACATTTCAGCAAATATAGCAAATCAAAAATATTTTACAAAAATTATTATTTTATAAATTTTTAATTTGCCCAATTTATTATTTCATAATTTTTTATTTGTATAATATTTTATTTTATAAGTTTCAAACCTATTCATTTTTGGACATTAATTAATTTGCACACAAATATATAAAATATTTTACACAATTTGCACAAAATATGAAGTAAATTTTACACAAGTACAATAATAAATCTAACCAATGTACACACACATAATAAATATTAAGCACAATATTCACCCAAATTTATTACAAAAATAAAACTGAAAATTACATCTTAATTTGCAACCACCACCACATCACCACTCCATAAAATTCTAAATCAAATTATCTCATCTTATCTCCAATCACAAGATGAAGCAGAATAAAAAAAGTTGCAGATTTAGCATATAACATCTTCTCCTCTATTTCCTCGTGTATATTCTTCTTTCCTATCACAAAATGCAGAACCACAGTTACCCAAAAGTTGAAATAAGGATAGAACCACAGTTATCCAAAATACCCAAAAATCGTAGTCTTCATATATCTGTCTTCCTTTCACCACATATATTTTTCCTTTATCATACTTTAATGTTGGACTGTTTAGCATTTAATCCCTTTTCGTTCTTTTTAATTTTTACTTTGAGCACTCTTAAATAGGAAAAATTAAAAAATGATTGGTAAAATTGATACTAATTATAAATAGGTTTTGTAAAAAAAAAAAAAAAAACTTCTTTGTAGGATAAAATTATACTCTTGTGCTAATATTGTGAACCAATTTGTAAATATAGTCATTTTTTTGAACTAATATATATATGCCACTCTTAAATATTTATAATTTTTTTTATAAAAATAAGGGTTAATTCTATATAAATACACCACCTTTTACTCAAATTTCAATTTAATCCCGAGCTTCACGATTATTGTAAAAAATTCCAACCTTTTAAAAAGTTTCAATTCTATACAGATTTTTTTTCCGGCCAGCAACTGATGACGTGTCTCGCCGGAGCGCGTGAAATTTTGCCACGCTGGCGTACACACGTGAAATACTTTTTTGGTTAATTCTATATAAATACACCGCCTTTTACTCAACTTTTAATTTAAATCTGAGCTTCACGATTATTATAAAAAATCACAACATTTTAAAGAGTTTCAATTCGATACACTTTTTTTTCCGGGTAGCAACTGATAACGTGTCTCGCCGGAGCGCGTGAAATGTTGTCACGCTGGCGTACACGTGTGAAATTACTTTTTTATATTTTATTTTTTTTCCACATCATATATTATATATAATATATATATAAAATAACAAAATTTTATATTAAAAAATATTTTTTGAATGAGAAATACTATGGAAAAAAAACGTTTTCCACCATATTCAAGAGGGACTTGGAAAAACTGTGTTAATGGTACCGAATATATGTTACTATAACAGCAAATATATGTTACTGTAAAATTAAATTTGTGTTACTATATGTATAAATATTTATTTGTAATATAATATTAAATGTATATTTTAATCTACACAATAATTAAAAGAATTAAAAAAACTTATAAAAATAAAATAAAATCATTTACAAAAAATTAAAATTAATTTGAATAGAATTTAAGGTGGAGAGTGTCGGGTGGGAGGGGGGTGGGGGAAGGTAACTGTGTTGGCATGAGTTCGGTTTGGTTGGGGTTGGGGTTGGGGTTGGGGTTGGAGGGGAGGGAGTTAGTATGCTATTGGTGGTGTGACTCGCATGAGTGGGGCGTGCGTGGTCCACTTTTTTTTCTTTTTTTATATTTAATAATTTTTATGGTAAATTTTTTTATCAAAGTGTTGCTTATATATATATATATTTATTAAGTACATTTACATATTATTTTGAAAAAGTGATTATATTTAAAAATTGACTTAAAATATTTTACAGATTCATTTTTTTTTTTACCCAGAATTTTTTTTGCAGAATCAATATTTTATAATTAATGTCATTATTTTGACGTTTTGTAGAATTGATTTTCCATATATAAAAAGATTATTTTCTCGTTAATTTTAATTTTATATATTAAATTTGATCTCCATATATAACTTAACTTTTCGACTCCGTCGCTGAAAATAATGATATGATTGCTTTAAATATATAAGTGTATAATAGAAATAGATGCGTATTTTAATGGAAAATTGAATTTGCAAATAAAAAAAATTGAGTGAGAAAAAGAAATCAAATCTCAAATCCTGACTTCACAAGCCAAAAAAGAACATGACTTAAAGAAGAAATTTTTTAGTAAATAAATTAAATTCATATTTAACTTTTAGTTGGGAAATAAATCTATTAGTTTTTTAAAAATAAAATAATTTTGGCTGCTGCATGCATATAGTATAAGTATTTTGTGTACCGTGCAACTCAAATACATTTTAAAAATATTACATTTTTTACTGTTTAAAGTTATATCTGTTATTATTGAAATAATATTTTTAAAAATTAATATGTTTTTTAACAATAATATTTTTAACTTTTTAATTATAATTAATATAATTATTTAAAAATATATTTAAATTGTACACTTGATGTATAAAATCTACAGTATGATGCTCACTCATCCATATTATTAATTCGTTAAATTAAACGTCCAATACCTGGTGTCCTTTGCATCTATTTGCCGGCACTGGCACGCCATATCTTTTCACAAAGGTTTTATATTTCAGCCTTCCTCTTTTAATTTTCAAATTTTTTAGAATGGTAATAATAACTTTCACACTCTACCAAAAAAAAAAAAGTTTATTAGATCCTATTTGCATTTTAGTGGATTGGTCTCTATTATTTTAAAACATTTTTATTCATTAATTTAAAAAATTAACAATTTTCTTTTTAAAAATGCGTATCATTCAAAAGGTATATAAAATAAAAGGAGATGTACATCATGTATGCACTTGATGCACATAGCAACTCAAGTATATTTTTAAAAAATACATTATTTATTATTGGAAAGTTACACGTATATTAATATTAAAAAATAAAATTTTAAAAATATGTTTTTCAATAATAAAATGTGTGACTTTTCAGTAGTATTCTATGTAACTTTTTAAAATTCACGTGAATTGTACGGTGCACTTGGTCCACAAAAGTCTTACTCAAAAAAAATTGTGTTTTTCGTTAAATGAGTTTCACGTTGGACTCGGTCTTGTGAAAAAAATTATGTACATATATCTATTAGTGATAGATATATATTACTTATTTATTATCACATTATTATAATTAATATATTTTAATAAAATAATTAATACTAACAAAAAATATAAACAAATTAAAGTGCGAATAAGAAGAAAAAAACGGATCTTATGAGATTAATGAACCTGCAGTTTCTATAATATATGTGAAGTATAGCTATCTTTTTCTTTTTTCGTGAAGATGGAATATTATCAATTTACATGCATGACTTTGAGTGATAATGTTAAATATATTTATTACTAATTACACAAAGATTTTTTTTACGTCACGAAATATGTATACATGTATTATAGTTATAAATGATAATAATTCCAATTTTATATGATAGCTTGTCACCAAGTTATTAACATATTAGTGCTACTAATTGACAATTAAATAATTAGTGAAGTTATTCTTATGACCCACTAGTCATCTTTATATTTAAAACAAGAAAATAAGAATTGCCAATAAAAAAATATGGAATATGATCATGGAATTTCTAATAAAAATAATTTTATATTTAAATAGTGAATATTGTCTAGCATTAACTTATGTTATTTTATATTTATGTAAATATTTTTATTTCTTATATATAAAAGTACCTACAAATAAACTCATGTCTACAAAAATGAACTGAAATTCATAGATAAATTTACCTATGAATTTTATTTTCATTGGCAATTTTTTGTAAGATAGTTTGCAGAATGATTATAGGGATTAAAAAAATTTGTAGTAAATACAGGCACGTGATATTTAAAGACAAAATTATCTTCATTAAAAAATTTGTAATCATATTGAAAAATTGGGTAGTCGTTTCTTATATTTTTAAGTAAAAATTTTAACAAGAAATTGTCATGGACTATGGTAAACCGGGTCAAATATGATCATCTGCAACTTCACTATCAATACAAATTAATCAACAGTAATTAATTAATTAAGTAATGTAAATTGCATTAATTTATCACTATTAAACTATTTTAATTGTATCCTTTCTTACTATATATAGATGCAAACCCTTTCCTCCTTGATAGTACCAACAAAACAACTTCAGTCAATACACATAAAATGGCAAACACCATGCAGTTTTCCCTTTTCCTCCTCACAATTTCCATCCTTGCAAATGCGCAATCTCCCTGCTTTGGCCCTTGCCAAACCCTAGATGACTGCGCCGGTCAACTCATTTGCATCAATGGTCAATGCAACGACGATCCTCAAGTTGGCACTCATTCTTGTGGCAATAACGGTGGTGGTGGTGGCGGCGGAGGAGGCCACTGCACACCATCAGGCACACTCAAATGCGGCGAAAAATCTTATCCGCAATACACGTGTTCTCCGCCTATCTCTGCTTCCACGCCGGCCAAACTCACTTGGAATGACTTTAGTGAAGGTGGAGATGGCGGAGGGCCGTCGGAGTGCGACGATAGATACCACGAAAATAGCGAAAGAGTGGTTGCACTATCGACCGGATGGTACAATGGTGGATCTAGGTGCGGGAATTTTATACGTATAGTGGCTAATGGACGGAGCACCACTGCAAAGGTGGTTGACGAGTGTGATTCGAGGTACGGATGCGATCAGGAACATGCTGGTCAGCCACCTTGTGATAACAACGTTGTTGATGGTTCTGATGCTGTTTGGAAAGATTTGGGACTTGACGTGGATATTGGTGTTGTGCCCGTTACATGGTCTATGGCATGATTGTTGTTATTTCATCTATCTCGTGTTTTATTACAAAGGTAACATTAATAAGGACATACATGATCGAGATGTCTTATCTTGATGTAGAATTGTAATACATGTGGACTTTGAGTAGGTCTATTAATGTATTGTGTGGTTATAATATGTCCTATATTGTAAGATTCCAGGTCAAGTGTTTTTGGAAATAAGTGTGCTTAAAGTCCTTTGTAACTCGTCTTTCACGCAAGCTAGTGTATTTAAATTTTGGAGTTGTCGTATCATTGTGGTTACTAGCTAGTTAGATTTTAAATACGTGGTTATTTTATTTTATATAAAAATTATATTACACGGTATCACTTATGAAAATGTGATAATTTTATCCTCTCTAATTTAAAAAAAACCCATAGATACATGGAAGAGCTTCACCTCTCATTTAACATGCGATATTTCATTTAAATTTAAATGGTTCAAAATGTATATTTTTTATGATTCTTCTTAATCAAAATGTTTTATGTAGCTATAACTCTAAGTGGAATCATCAAACAAGACGTTCGCTAAATATTTGAAGTGCTATTTTTATCCAGAGAATTAAATAAGAGTGGTTGGATTTCTCAAAATACTAAAACCAGCTAAGAATAATAAAAGAGATAACATTAATGATAAAAAAGGTATTCACAGACAATGGTTCCGGTTGATCACACAAATTGCACTCAAATGGATTCACCTAATTTACTATTAAACTCTCCCTATAAGATGATATCTAAAGTCATATATCGTCTCTCTCGAGATCAATAAACATGTTGATTGAATTACCCGCAATAACGTCTCCGTTCAACGTGACTTAGATGTTATAATTCAACTCTTAAAAGTCCAATAACCAATTATTTCTCACAATTAATCACCTAATCTCTCAACTATGCAATAAATCATGTCAATTATTCAAGATCTATTGTGGAGTCTCCTATCTCGAATCTCGACTCAACAAATCAAACATGCAAATACAATGGCCAGTTGTAAAAGCATTCAAGACAAAATCAATAATTGAATAAGGAGTACAAAATAGATAAACTAAATAAATATCATCCTACAAAATAAGCAAATCAACTTACTCCCATGTCTAGAGTCTAGCAGGACATGGTTTCAGAACAATCCATAAACAAATTGTATAAAAATATTGTTCAACTAGTAAAAGATTAAAATAAGGTAAAGATAGAAGAAGTTGAGAGCCATAAGAATCTGTCGATCACTTTGGTCACTGTCGTACTCCAAGCCTTCGCTTTCCTTGATCGTGTGGGCGGTGAAATCATTCGTTTCTCCCAAACCAAAGGACTCCGAATGGTGCCCTTACTCTCAAAATATGAATGAAGTTGAATGAAGCTCTCTAAATCTGAATCTTTTTCCCCAAATTTGTCCAGCAATGTAATATATATAGATATGGAGACCTAAAAACCCAAAAAGGAAGCATGGGGCCAAAATTTAAAAAAATCACACTTTCCAAACAGGAGAAGCTCGCCCGCGCATTGCAATGGAGTACACTAAGCCATTCACACTAGCTCGTGTGCTGCCCTTTTGGTTCTCGACCCTTTGTGGTGTTTTCTTCTTGTCTTGAGTTTTAGAATTCCGATTGACTCGATTATTTTTTTGTTGTGATTCTCTTTCCAAAATCTTTCATATGGTACATAATTTTTAACATTTAAATTGATCTTCATTTTTTCATCTTTTTTTACTTCATTTGTCCTAGAACTTTGAAACTCTCTCAATTTTCATGTATTGATCTTTATCCATGGGGTTTTCTCACCATACAATGTTTGTTTGTACTTTATATTAATATCGAAAACCTTCTCAAATTCCTACCAAATAAAAAATTGCACAATATCTTCAAATAATACAAATGGTAGGCCAAAACGAATAACATCATGCTCAAAATGTGCTAAATGTACGCAATAAAAGCCTCTAGAATGTGTAAAAATCACAATCTAAGTAACCCCTAAACTTAAATTATTGATAGTCCCAATCAATGCTCAAACACCCAGTCACTACCAACACAAACAAGTATACCTCTTCCAAGCAATAAAAATCCACACAATCAATTCAAATTAATACTAGACCAAGTTTCAATGAAACTTATCACACATTAAGCAAGCTTTGTATTACTCATGACGAATGCCTTGAAAATACTCTCAGGGGTATAAGTGTATTCTCTCACTCTCATATCTGAACAAGGACATGTTTATGCTCAAATCAAAAAAAAATATAGGAATACCATAAGGTTGCATATGTGTATCATCTGTACCACTAGCGTGCAAGGAATTCATGAATCAAAAAGGATTTTGTATTTGGTTGTGACGTGGACTCTTTGGTTAGGGTAGGAATTATATGGTAAATGTGACTCAACTCGAGCATCTCGACTTACAAAATATCACCACTCCCCATTCTCCATGTTTCCACCAACGATTCTCTCATCATACCAACGTTAACACCATATACACCAACTCAATATATATCAACTCAGCTCGTTGAATGATTCAATTCAATTCTCTTTTTTTTTCTTTTTTTTTTCTTTGATGCACAACAAGACTCTTTTCTTTCTCTTCTTTTGAGCACAAGGACATATATAATTTTTTTGTTCTTTTATTGTCCTTTTTTTTTGTACAAGAACACATTTATACTCCTCACTTCTTATATATACTCTCATTTCTTTCCCCAAACTCGAGACTATTCACCCTACCCTTTGTATCTCATATGATTCAAAGTCTAAAACGCTCGAGATTAGGATAAAGATATAATAATATTATGAATTGCACTTCTTGAGGTTATTAAAGGAAAAGTAAAAAAGGCTCAACATGGCTGACTATGGATAGATTCATCGGGAAAGGAACAGTTAAAAGCCAAAATAAAGATATTATCAAAGATGGTCTTAAATCATGTTCACAAATTCCTAGCACATGTAGTTTCGATGCAGATACCAATGCAAGTTCTAGATCTCTAACATCATGAATGATACCCACATCAACAAAAATAACTATATAAAATAACACAATTTAGGCTCAAAACTCGCAGTTAAAAATAGTATATCAAGACCTCATCAATCATAGAACTCCACATCACTAGATATTTTTCAAACTTTTACTCTATCATCAAACTAGTCTAATAACATCGATTATCATGTGTGAACATCCAAATGCCTTCAAGCGATTTTAGGACTAACTAACTACATGCAAAACCAAAATAAAAAATAAAAATTAAACGTGATAAAGCAATAAATCTAACATGTAATCTACATGCAAAACAAAAAAATTAAACAAAAAAATGGCATTTCTATCCCTACAACACACCCCCAAACTTAAAATAAAATTATATGACCAAGGGGAGATAGAATTTCAAAATTGAGGGATATAAATGCTCATAACATCCTCACTAAGGAGGTGGCTGAGGTTTTAGAACCCGCCTTTTCAAGCATGCACCCGTGCGCTTCTCTTGCGTGCAACTCTATAGCTTTTTCTTCTAATGCATCTTTCGTCTCTTCCAATACCCCATACGCCTTAGATGACGCGAGATTAACATGCTCTTTTAGACCGAAATCGATGACACGTACAAAGCTACAAGTATCATATAGATCATGGACTTTTATAGCATTAAATATATTGAAAAGTATATGTTCATTGTCCACTTCAAGTGTGAATTTCCCTTTCTTTACATCAATATTGATGACACCAGCTGTGCAGAGAAAGGGTCGTCCAAGAATCAATGGCATATCACGATCCTCCTCCATGTCTAACACCACAAAATCCACCGAAAAGATAAACTTGTCCACTTTGACGAGCACATCCTCTATCATGCCTTTTGGGTATGTTAGAGAACGATCCGCAAATTGCAACGTGACAATTGATGGCTTCACCTCACCAAGTACCAACTTTTTGAATATTGATAAGGACATAAGATTGATACTCGCCACAAGATCACACAAAGCTCTCTTAAAATGGACTTTACCTATAGTGCATGGGATTGTAAAACTCCCCAGATCTTTTGACTTTTGAGGAAGCTTTCTTTGAATGACCGCACTACATTCTTCTGTTAGATACCTTACCTTGCAGATCCTCTGCTACTTCCTCTTCATCCCCCACCTTAATTGTCTTACACTTTAGACCCATCTTGTACTAGCATCGACTCATCATCCTTGACCTCATCATTCACCTGGATTATAAGCATCATGGGACCTTCAATCTCTTTCCCACATCTCGTACAAATAGCTTGGTATTGGTCCTTGGGGTTGATTTTCGTATTACTAAAAAATTGTCCCTTTTGTTGCATCCCATGTAAGATCGTGGAAATTTTCGCCACTCGCGTCTCTAAATTTTTGAATAGCGTCCCAACAATATTTTGGAACTGAGTCTACTTTGCATCCACTTGCTCCAGTTTTGCCTCATCATTAGTTACATAATTTCTCATCTCTGTGATGAACTGTGTCATTAGTGTCTCTATGGATGATTTTGTTTTCCTCAACTATAACTCCGTTCTTTATAGTAAATCTGTATGAGGGATGCAAGATATTCTTTTGGTTATCATACGAGAAGTTCTCCTGATTATGGGTTTTGTGATGGTATACACCTAGATTCGGTTTGGTCCCGCAGTTGTTAAAGCTCCGATTATTAGCTTATTTAACTTCTTCAAGAGGATCCAGTGGAAAGGATACATAGCTCCTACTGCTCCGTTCCTCGGCACCCTTTTCAAAGCACTCAATTGACTTGTAAATATTGAAAGTTGAGCGGTGAATGCCTTGATAGGATCTGAATCATATATTCCCAAAATTGTATGTTCCGCCTTCCTCTCCGACGGCTATTGATAGGCGGCAGTAGCCATCTTATACAAGAGAATAAATACCTCTGTCGGACTCTTAGCTAATAAAGCTCCTCCAGTAGCAGCATCTATGAAGAATCTTGTTTGGCCATCCAAACCATTGTAGAAGAAGAAAATTTGTTTATCCTTCTCAAATCCATGATGCAGACACTTCCTCAACAACTCTCGACAGTGCTCCCATGTCTCGTACAATGACTCTTGAAAGTGTTGCCAAAATTGAGTGGTCTCCCCCTTGAGTTGCATGATTTTCGCCGGGGGGAAGAACTTGTTCAGAAAATATTAACTCAAATCATTAGACGTGGTGATAAATTCAATTCATGTAGGCAATGTACCTAACAAGTTACAGGCTTTATCCCTCAATGAGAAATGAAGAAAGCACAATCGAATTCCATCTTTCGGCACGCCATTCATCTTGATGGTATCAAAAATCTGCATGAAGTGAGTAAGATTGCTATTCAGGTCTTCGGAGATGGCTTGGTTTCAAAATTATTGGTGTTCATGGGAATATGTGCGATACCCCCATAGTTTCAGTTCAGTTGCGGACGAAACTAATCATAAATGGACCACTTGTGAGCCACTTCAGCAACTTGTGGCATGATATCAATATTTTGATTGGTATTCTGAGCATTGCCAACATTGTGTTGCTCGTTCAGATTCTGCTAGTCATTCACCTTTGCCATTTCCTCATCTAAGTTCCTTGCATTTCAATTTGTGCGTGCACGATTTCTCCTTGCAAAAGCTTTGATTTCGGGATTAATTAGCTTAAGTGGTTGACGCTGAGAACGTGTGTTCATACACTGCCTGAAACAAGCAAGAAAGTAAGAAAACAAAGTAAAAACTCTAGATTAAGAATAACAAATTTAATCTTAATATTAAAATAAATAATTAAATTTGTTCCCCAGCAACGACACAAAAAATTTGTTCGCTAAATATATTAACTATCTACAAGTGTATTATATATCTGTAGTATCCACAAGCAAGGTCGTATCCCACAAAGACTAATAATTATTGTTTTAAGTACTAAGACTTCGAAGTGCTATTTTTATATAGAAAATTAAATGAGAGTGGTTGGATTTCTCAAAATACTAAAACTAAGAATAATAAAAGAGGCAACAATGATAAAAAAGGTATTCCCAGAAAATGGTTTCAATTGATCACACAAATTGCACTCAAATGAATTCACCTAATTTACTATTAAACTCTCCTTATAAGATGGTATCTAAAATATATTGTCTCTCTCGAGATCAATAAACACGTTGATTGAATTACTCACATTAGCGTCTCCATTCAATGTGGCATAGATGTTATAATTCAATTCCTAAAAGTCCAAGAACCAATTATTCATCACAATTAATCACCTAATCTTGTTGGTCCCAAAGACAGATTTTAAGGATAAAGTACTCTATAACAACTCTAGAATGGGGGTTTAAATAGACTTGTGAGCGCTTAAAACTTTTTCGAATTTGACCTTTAGTAAAATCTGCAGACTACCTTGAGGGGGTCTGTTAATGAAATCTTCATAAATCAAGTTTACATGTGGCTTACTAGCTCGGTTTCACTAACAACATCTTGAATTAATATTACTGGATTTGCGTGATATGAATTCTTGGAAGTTTTGAGCAGAACTTCGTTAAGGCAGTGAAATAACTTGTATTTATTCTGAAGTTGGGGCCTATTTATAGGCAAAGATACAAGCAGGTAGTGGCAACGCACTTGCCATGCTTCTCTCATAACTTACATGTGTCCCTTAAGTGTCTAACTAGATAATTACAAAAAAAATTGACGGAAAAATAAAAAGATACAATTCTGGTAATCAATCTCTCAAAGTGGTGAACACTAGTTGTTGAATGTACGGTTGCATGCATCTGATATATTTGGTGCTTTGAAACATCATATGTCTCCAACCCAAAATCCCTTAAATCTTTTAGCTCTTCTATCAAAGGTTGAAGGCAAACATCAATGTTATTCCCTGGTGAAAGAGGGCCTGAAATAAGAGGAGACTATATAAGGTATTCAGACTTCATAAACAACCACGGTGGTAGGTTATAATTGATTAAAATAACTGGCCATGTACTATGTGAGGTACTCATAGTTCGAAATGGATTAAATCCATCACTTGCCCAATTGCACATAACGGGAATCTTTAGAAAAATGTGGGTACAAGGAATCAAAATCTTTCCAAGACTTTCCATCTGCTGGATGCCTTAAGTTCCCATCTTTAAGCCTCTTCTCATCATGCCATCTCATGTAATCAGTTGTTTCAGAACACATATACAATCTTTGAAGCCTAGTTTTAAGGGAAAGTGCCAAACTACTTTAACTGGAATCTTCGAAGAATGTTGAGACGATTGATCATTCTTATTATTTTTTGGTTGTTTATTAACATCTTTCCACCTTGGAGCTTGACAAACAATGCAAGATGTGGCAAATTTCATTTTCTTTCCAGAAAAGCATACAGTCATTACGAAATGCATCAATCTTCTGATAACGTACACCCAAATCGTTCACCAATATCCTTGCTTCATTGTAAGACTTAGACAATTTTACTTCAGGAATCAACTCTCAGATAATTTCAAAGAGTTCAGAAAATGTTGAATTTGTCCATCCCTGTACACACTTGAATAGGTAAAATCTAATGATGAATGATAGCTTCGAAAAAGATTTGCACCCTAGATAAACTTCATGTTTTCCATCTTCCACCAACTTAAAAAACTTCTTGGTTTCCGCATTGGAATCCTCTTGAGAATCTTGAGAAAAATGTGGGTACAAGGAATCAAAATCTTTCCAAGACTTTCCATCTGTTGGATGCCTTAAGTTCCCATCTTTAAGCCTCTTCTCATCATGTCATCTCATGTAATCAGCTGTTTCAGAACACATATACAATCTTTGAAGCCTAGGTTTTAAGGAAAAGTGCCAAACTACTTTAACTGGAATCTTCAAAGAATGTTGAGACGATTGATCATTCTTATTATTTTCTGGCTGTTTATTAACATCTTTCCACCTTGGAGCTTGACAAACAATGCAAGATGTGGCACTTTCATTTTCTTTCCAGAAAAGCATACAGTCATTACGACATTCATCAATCTTCTGATAACGTACACCCAAATCGTTCACCAATTTCCTAGCTTCATTGTAAGACTTAGACAATTTTACTTCAGGAATCAACTCTCAGATAATTTCAAGGAGTTCAGAAAATGCTGAATTTGTCAATCCGTGTACACACTTGAATAGGTACAATCTAATGATGAATGATAGCTTCGAAAAAGATTTGCACCCTGGATAAACTTCCTGTTTTCCATCTTCCACCAACTTAAAAAACTTCTCGGTTTCCGCATTGGAATCCTCTTCAATATTTTCATGGAGGTGCCCCTGATCGTCAGTAGAAATTTTATCAATTAAATCTCTATGAGTATCATATAACAAGCTTTCCATATCATCATCCATGTTTGGCCGATAGTTATCAGTATCTATCATTTTATTTGACATAGAGGGTACACTTTTCTCATCAACATGTCATTGTTTAATCCCTGAACTAATGCCATTGACAATTAAATGATTATACACTTTGGCTCTATGATGCCAAAAACGATGATAGAACTCCTTACACGGGCATGTAATTTCATCCCCCTCTGCTCGAGTAGAAAATGCATGATCATGGTAATCTTCCGCTACTCTTGCATACTCATCACTAGATCCTAAGATGTTACTAAACTGTAAGAGATTCACCCCTGCTCCAGAATCCATTATCCAACTTTACACAAAAATAAAACATATTTGATGTTAGAGAGACTTTAAGACAATAATTGCATTACATTATAAACAAATACTAAGTTCTTCTCTTTTAAATTACAACAATATGCAAAACACACTCTCATAATCATGAATGAAGAGGCCTATCAAAGTCTGTGTGATGCACAAAAAATCATGAGCTAAATTTATTTTACTTAAAATGGAAGCTTGTATACACCTAAAAGTGTGGGAGGCGGTGGAGCAATCGGGGTGAAGGCTTGTGCAAGGGGGAAGGAATCTTGTTACTTGCCGAAAAATTCAACGTTAATAAAAGGTAGCTTCTTTATAGCACATGCATGTTGTAAAAAGTGAGTTACGAAAGAAGGAATATAAATATTGCCATCTCAACTGATTGTATGATATAGTCAGAAATTTTAAGCATTCATTGGCAAACATATAGGTATACAATCATCACACACACACAGCCCGGTAATATAATTTATAATAGATTTTCAGCCCTTGAAGATAAAAATATCAATTTCACTTGGCAAAGAGAAATCTAATATTTATTTCCTAAAATGTATAATTTACAATAGGAGAAATCTAATATCAACTATGTCCAGAACTGCCCATACCATGACCGATCAAACAAATGTCAGCGGATGAACTTATTATACTAATACTTTGAATTGTGGATATTGAGCTCGATTTATCATGTATCAGAGAGAGTGGGAGGAAAGAAAGAAAGTGACATGACTGACATTAAATCAACCATTTACCAAAGGAGATTAAATTATGTGGGAGACTAGAGAGAAATGGAGAAAAGGTTGAAAAAATAAAATGTAATTCAACTGTGGCATTTCCATAGAACATGTAGTATGCATTATTTATTATCGTAATTCTCAGCTTTCTAAGGTTAATTCCTTCAACCAAATTACTCCAGACATGTAAATGCATAGCAAAATAGCAGAAGAAGCTAGAGTCAATAACAAATATCTCGGTAGCAGCAATGAAATAAAATAAGGAAATTAACTATAATTTCACGTACTCTTGTAATTTGTGGCCTAAAAATTGTGATAAATCAATTAGACTAAATAATTGCTTGGATGAATATGGATTTTGTTTAAAATATTATATAAATACCTGGTAAAAAAGATGTTAAATCCTAATCTTCCACCGGTGATGTTGTACTGAGAGAAAGACGAACAGATTTTTGGAGAAGATACGAAGAGGAAAAACACACCAGCAGCAAATAAGAAATCGCGGCTAAGAGCGGCCTTGTGAGGATGAGAAACTAAGGAGTAAGAGTGAGAACATTGTGAGGACGAGAAACAGAGAAGTTAGAGTGAGAATATGTGAGGACGAGAAACAGAGGAGTAAGAGTGAGAATTAGAAAGAAAATTGTTTCTTGACACCTATTACGGTGTTCACCTGTTACAAGTAAATTGGCTAGATTACTGGCACTTTATTTTTAATTTAGTAATAGATTCAAAACATAAAATTTTCCTTGCTGAAGTGGTAATTGTGCGCCTAATGTATGAAAAGGTTGGTGGTTTGATCCTAGTTCGGCCTAGTAGCATGGTAAATGTTTTTTTATTTTTTTTTATTTTGGGCTCCAATCCTATGAAGTGCAATTTTAATTTAATTAATATTTGAATTTATTTTTTATTAAATTTTTAATGGCTTTTTTTTTTGTGAGTTTGAAAATTCAAATTAATTAAATTATAGACATCTTACATGTTATACATTACTGCACTTGTTT
>JAPKLY010003559.1:0-18113 GCA_026898435.1 Prunella vulgaris | reverse complement strand
TACTCAGTCTAGTATTACATACTATTAGGTTATTTCCTAGTACCATCCTCACCAAAGAGTAATACTATTAGGTTATTTCCTTAATTTTTAGTTTTAAATTACTACTAAAACTAAAGGTTTACAATATATTATCTATTTTAGTTTTAAATTATTAGATTAGATATAAAAAACAAAATCAGTTCAACGATATACACTTGTTATACGAAAAGATTACTCGTTGTGTTACCTGTTAGTTGAATTTGTACTTGTGATACTTATAGTAATCATATACACTTGTAGTACTCACACATCCTCATGTTTACCAAAACTCCATTTTATGATAAATTTAGTGATTTGGTGTGTGATTATCAATTTGATTAATGATTTTGTGGTTCTATTTACAAGTATTGATGTTGAGATTCTAATAGTATGACTCTTTTGTGAGGATAGTATTTGAAACTACTCAGTCTAGTATTACATACTATTAGGTTATTTCCTACTACCATCCTCACAAAAGAGTAATACTATTAGGTTATTTCCTTAATTTTTAGTTTTAAATTACTACTAAAAATAAAAGTTTTGCAAGATATTATCTATTTTAGTTTTAAATTACTAGATTAGATATAAAAAAACAAAATTAGTTCAAAAATATACACTTGTTGTACGAAAAGATTACTCGTTGTGTTACCTGTTAGTTGAAATTGTACATGTGATACTTATAGTAATCATATCCACTTGTAGTACTCACACGTCCTTATGTTTACCAAAACTCCATGTTATGATAAATTTAGTGATTTGGTGTGTGACTATCAATTTGATTAATGATTTAGTGATTCTATTTACAAGTATTTATGTTGGAATTCTAATAGTATAACTCTTTTGTGAGGATGGTATTAGGAACTACTCTGTCTAGTATTACATACTATTATGTTATTTCCTAGTACCATCCTCACAAAAGAGTAATACTATTATGTTATTTTCTTAATTTTTAGTTTTAAATTACTACTAAAAATAAAAGTTTCGCAAGATATTATCTATTTTAGTTTTAAATTACTAGATTAGATATAAAAAACAAAATTAGTTTAAAGATATACACTTGTTGTACGAAAAGGTTACTCGTTATGTTACTTGTTAGTTGAAATTGTACTTGTGATGCTTATAGTAGTCATATCCACTTGTAATACTCACATATCCTCATGTTTTCCAAAACTCCATGTTATGATAAATTTAGAGATTTGGTGTGTGATTATCAATTTGATTAATGATTTAGTGATTCTTTTTACATGTATTGATATTGGGATCCTAATAGTATCACTCTTTTGTGAGGATGATATTAGTAACTACTCAGATTTATTATTATAAAACTCATTTTTAAGGGAATGATAAATAAGAAGCACATATTTATTCTTATAAAAACTCATTTTTCCTTAAAGTAACACATATTTGCCCATGCAGTAACACAAGTTGGGGATCGAATTTGTGTTACAATTATTATATCAAATGTGTGTTACTATCATATAAAATATTATTCATTTTACATATATTTATTTATTTTTATAGAATAAATATTTTTATATAATATAAAGATTAGATCAAATGTGTTACAATTAGAGTAATGTGTGTTACTATCATAAAAAATGTTATTCATTTTACATATATTCATTTATTTTTATAGAATAAATATTTTTATATAATATAAAGATTAAATGTGTATTAGTATAATAATAAATATTAGTTTATCATAAATATATTATTTATTTTTGTAGAAATAATTATTTTTTTACATATAATAAGATATACTCCCTCCGTCCCATAGGTGTTTTCACCTTTGGGATGACACAATTTTTAAGAAAAGTAGAGTGTTGTGTAAAATTATATTATTAAAATAATGAGATTAGTTGGATTGTGAGGATAAAATTAGAGTAATAGTTTCCTTTTAAAGGGTGTGTAAACAATTGTGGGACGGACGGAAAAGGAAAGTGTGAAAACAATTATGGGACGGAGGGAGTATAAAATAATAAAAAGTGTTTTAGTACATAATTCAATATACCTAGATTTTAAGGGGATGATGAATAAATAAGAAACACATATTTATTCTTCTAAAAACTCATTTTTCTTAAAGTAACACACATTTGCCCATGTAGTAACACAAAATTGTGAACAAATTTGTGTTACAATGAGAGTAAATATGTGTTACTGTAAAATTGAATATGTGTTACTATATATATTTACAAATATTTATTTGTCCTTAGAAAAATATATTATACTTATATAACATATATAAGGTATTAAAAGATGTATTACTATATTAACAACATAACTCAATAAAAAGAATAGAAAAAATTAACACATATTTTATTTTGCAAAACTATATATTCTCTTTATAGTTACTTTGAGGGTGTGTTTTGTTTGAGGAACAAAATAATCAATCCTGCTAAAATATGATTATGCCTGCTAAAACATGCATGTTTTCACAAGAATAATCATGTTTTAGCAGAATTGATTATTTTGTCCCTCAAACAAAACACACCCTAAAAGTACAAAAAATTAATTTTTTAAGGATTAGTAACACAAATTTTGCTTTTTAGTAACACACTTTTGTCTATATAGTAACATAGTTTGAGAGCGAATTTTTAAATTCGTAACATAATTTTACTTGAAATTTATTAAATTAATACACCAATTTTAAATAAATAAAAAATAAAATAAACTAAAAAAAAGAATTGAAATATTATCATGAGTCATGACTAGCAAAAATGTTATTAACATTTACCCATAGAACTGTAAGTATATGCAAACATAAATCAATGTTAATCTATCGTAAATAATGTTAACAATTCATTTGGTTATTGTTGAAAATGGATGGTCACCAATTTATAAGGGCAGCAACGTTTTTTTAATTTTTTTAAATAAAATTTCTACAATAGAATTTTTTATATAAGTATTACTCTTAATTTTAATATTTAAGATCACTTAAATAAATTATTATCAAAATTTAATTAGGCGATGAAATTAAAAAATTCCCAATTTTTATTTTGGGCTTCCCGCCTGAAGAGAAACTAGGTCACATAGGAGTATTTCGAATTCCTCACTTCATCTTCTACCCAGCCCTTTTCATTTTTCTACCCAGCCCCACGTTTTTGCCCTATTCTTGAGCGCGCCTCAAACGCCGACGTCGTCCCGCCTGACCGCCTTCCACACCGGTGCCGCCCGCACATTGCTATCGATATTGCTCTGTGCCGCTGCGCCACCTACGCATCAGTCACAAGCTCACAGCAGGACACAGTCGCATACGAGTCACGATGCGACGCACGTCACGCTCACGCACGGCGCACCCCTGACCCCACCTCCGCCACTCCGCGCTACCAATGTCCTCTGCGCTGCCGTCCAGGACTCCAGGTCATCAACTGAAGAAGGTATAACTAATCTGATTATTGCTATTTCTTAATCTGAATCTGATTAATTCTACTTCTTAATTAATATCATGAATTAGTTGATGAATTTGATTTGATCATAGCTTTCGACGTAGTCATTTGTATTGCCACTTATCCGGCACAATTTTTTCCCTTGGTTGTAATCATAATATGATCCGTGTATATATATTCATAGGACTTAAAATTTGTTCATAACCAATATATAGTTGAACGGTGCTTTGTGGTGAATCAATAGATTTTTATGACAATATTGTTATAATAAAATGTACAAGACAAATTCTAGGAGTATATACTGTAGTCTAACAAGCATTTCCTATTTTCTTGATATTGTTGAATGTTTTTGTGCTTCTTTCTGTATGTGGGGAGGGGTAAAAGACTTTTTGGAATGCTGCTGCTCTTTATGTATATCAATGTATACAGAAGCTTATTTTCTTCCTTTTGAAACTTTCATTATCTTAATAACTAGTGTTATTTGCAGAATTATGCATGGATAAAAGCTGGAATGATTTTTCCATTTAATGAGTACAGGGATAGGTGAATATGATGTTGGTTTTTGTGTTAAATTAATGGTTTTTGAAGCCCTGAATTTTTTTTACCGAAATAAATATAAGAAAAAGAAAAGGATAAAAAGGAGATCCACATGGAAATGGTCCATGAGAGTGTGTGTGTGTGTGTGTGTGTTTGTTTGGGTAGAAAAAAAAGGAAGACAGCGAGAAAGATGGAGAGAGCAGAGAGTATATATGTCTGTATGCATGAAGTTGTATTGAAGTTTGTAATGTAAATGAAAGAGAAACCTGAGGCAATAGAAGAAGAGTAGAAGAAGAATAAGATAAGTATATAAAAATTATACAATAATTAATAATTTTGTGTATACATATAAGTCCAACATGCTTTAAATCCCATCACATAATCTGATGTGTGGCTTTTCCTTATATATAAATCTGCAAAAGAAGCAGAAGCAGTAGGAGTAGAAAATGATGTGGATTCAGGGACACACTAAGTTACATGGTAGTAAGCTAAGTGATTTCCCTTTGGCTATAAAAGAGGCAATTTTAGCAGAAAATGGGTATGCAAATTCAGCAGTGGAGGATGGGCAGGAAACATCACCTGCAACAAATTATGGTGAGGTTGAAGAGGGAACTGGATCAAATTAGGAGGCAGAGTGTGTAATATTCATCAGGCAAGTTTTCATAGAGTTAACTAGTTTACTATCTAGGAAAGGAATATGTCAGAAGCTTTCCAAATGGTGGGTTGTATCTTTAAGTTCTTTCACTTACAGAGATTACAGTTACAGGAAAGTGTTCCCTCAGAGTTGCTTGTTGCAAATTTTCTTTAGGCATTTCTTTTTCAATTTATCATTGGGATTTAGAGGTATGAATTCATTGATTGTTGAAAACAGTTAGAAGCACACAAGATGGAGTAAACTGTTCTGAGTCATTCTATTTACCTTTGAAATCCCTTGTTTCGTGGCAATACAAAGATGTAATCTCACTATTGAAATTTTCAAGTGGTATGAAATCATTTTTTTTTTTTGCAGGATATATTGTATAATAGGAGAGACACCCGAGCCTGTGGCAGTTGTGGATTGATATTTCCTTGCAGAATGGTGAAGAAAGTAAAGGACACAACTGCCAAAGCTCATTACTTGTGCAAACACTGTACTAAGGTTAATTAATGGCCATCCACCTAGTTATAAACTTAAGCAGTTATTTTTTTGGATACATTTCTAACTTGAAAAGTGGTATTGTTTTAGTTAAGAAAATCAAAACAATACTGCGGTGTTTTCTAGCAAATTTGGCATCATTTTGATGGTGGAAGCTGGGTAAAATAATATGAATTATTCTTTTTCTGTTTTCTTGTGTGCTAATTATTATTGACTTCTTCCCATTGTTTGTGTTGCAAAATCTTAGTTATGTTGCGACAATTGTGATGTTTGGGTCCATGCTGAATGTGCAAGCATCTTCACTGAGCTTTTAAAGGTTCGTTTATACATGTAATATTTTAAGATTGCTTCAGTGTTTCTATTCTATTGTTAGGTTGCAACAAAGGAAGGATGTGCAACACTTAATGAATACTATGATTTGTAGGATCAGAAAAATATGGGATACGTCTGTCCTGACTGCAAAGCAAAGCCAGAATCGGAAGTGTTGTTTTAAAAATATCTCATTTTTCCTTCTAATTTGCTGGAAAAACACATCTTAGCCCTGTACTACAATTTAGATCAGAGAATAAATCTACTACAATTTTTTATTTTATTGAAGCTTTTTTTTTATCCATTAGTATGGTGAAAAAAGTACTAGCTAATATTTTTAAGTTTTTATTTGCAGTCTGAGCATGAATTAGTTGGAGCATCATGTGATCGAATTGATTTGTATGAGCGTACACACTCTTCAGTAAAAGATGGATGGAAATCCAACGATGCCAAGGAAAATTGGGTATGTTTTATATACATATTTATTATATTTAATTAAGTTACTAAAATTGATGTTAATTTGCTTTTTTTTTTTTTTAAATTTATCAGGAGATGATGATAAATAAGCGAGAAGAATACGTTGAGCTCGGAATTATAAAAACTCCAGAGGATGTATTGTTTGAAGTTTTGGGCCATGGAACAAGATATGTAAAAGGTCTTGGTTAACGAATCTTCTAATCAGTTAAAGGATGAATTAAAAGATGGAAAAGAAAATTTACAAGAACCTGAAGCTTGGCTGCAAGAACTCAACACTCAAATAACTTTTTTAAAAGATGAATTGTCTTCTCAAGTTGCAGATCTTTCTGCACATGGTGCAACATTAGCCAAACTTATGGCGTATCTGACAGAAAAAAGATTGGAATTATAAAAGACATCGAGATTTTGTTTAGTTTGTTTCGTGTTATGATAAAAAATATTGTTTGTTGCTTTCTAATGACTTCAGTGAGTATTTTGTTTAATGTAAAATAATTTTTATCTTTAATTTAGTTTATTTGTATTAATTTTTTCTTCCTATTTTTAGTTATCTAAATTATTTTATCATGTCGATTTTTATGATTTCTTTAAATAAAATTTAACGTTATTTTTAATTTAATATATAAATATTCAAATAATAGTCAATAAAAGTAATTTATCGTCCTTTTATTTAAATATAAAATAACAATATGATTTGTTACAATTTCACATCTTTATTGTGACAATATATTTTGTCACAATTTCATATCTTTTAACGACGTTAATCAATTTATCATTAAATTCTAACATTTGGTGATGAAATAAATTGTCGTTATATCTATATGTATAATGACGATTCAATTTTAGTTATCTTAGGGTATTTTTTTCTCGACGAAAAAATTTAGAATATGACGAAAGAAAATTGTCACTGTGTTTAAAACTTTAGCGATGCTTATCATTTTGTCGCTAAATAGTATATTATGCTGACAAAAATAATTTATCATAATTTATATATCATTTAGGGACGAAAAATATTTTATCACTATACTGCATCCATTGATGACAAATTTTATCGTCATTATATATGTACATATATAACCACAATAAAAAAATTTGTCACTAAATTACAGTCATTGATGACAAACTTTTATGTCATTATATATGTATACATATAATAACAATTACTATTTCGTCACAATAAATACTATTTCGTGACGAATTATATAAAATATGACAAAACAATTTATCTATTTATGACAAAAATAATATCACTAATATTTGGTGAGTAGTGCAATACATTGATAATTGTCACAAAAAAATAAATTTTTAGTGACAACTATTCAGATCGTCGTGCCAAATTGAACTTTTAGTGACGAAACACCATATTAACGACAAAAATTTGATGCCAAAAGTGACGATTTATTTGTCACTATAGAGGAAATGATATAGTAACAATGTCTTTTATTGTCACCAAATGTGAATTTTTTTATGACGAATCGAAAAACGTCACATTTACCAAATACCACGCACTTTCAACGACGTTCTTTGCAACAAAAAATTTTGTCACCAAATATTAATTGTGACGAAAAATAAATATTTTATGAAGAATTTTTTCGTTGTAATTTCTCAAATTTCTTGTAGTGTGAGAAGTCAACCATCAATTGCTCTAGAGCGAGCTGAACGTCGAGTTCTCCTGCTGAGTCTGAGCTAAGCTCAGGTGCGTGATCAGGAGAAGAGGCAGAAGAACATACCTCATCATCTGCCATTAGGCAGAGGTCATCATACTCCTCATCGGAGAAGAGTTCAGGGGACCGGCGCCCTGGGCCATCAGAATCTGAGGAATCCTTAGCAAGCATAGCTCTCCGGTCTGATGCCCTGAGGTCTCTCTTGGCTCTCCGATCTTCTCACTCACGAGCACTGAGTTCCGGACAATCATACTGATAATGTTCGGTCTGGGGGCAGTGGTAACACTGATCTACATCAGAAACACCCTTTTTGTCAGTGTACCTCTTATCTGATGATTCCCTCCTGCTCCCTTTTTGACATCAGGTTTGGAGCTGGATCTTCGAGGCTCAGCATCGTCTCTTCTCTTGGATCTTTTCTCTTCTTTGCGTCGCTCAAGATCATCTCGCTCCCTCCTGGAATCTAAACCCCTTCTTTCTTCCCTCCGGGGGCTTGATCTCCTGGGGCTGGAATACCTGTGATCACGGGAGTCAGTATAAAACTTCTTATACCTGCCGAAATGAGAGTTCAGCTTCTCGAATCTCCGTGCCATCAGGCTGTATTCCAGGGCTAGCTCGTCCTTGCTCATATCTCTCAGTGATTTCGAGCCAGATCCAGCCTCAGGCTCAGGAGTAGCTTTAAGCGCCACGCTCTTCTCCTTTTCTGGTGTCTTCTCCTAACTAACTTCCTCACTGACAACACCCTTCTTCTTCCTCTTATCGAGGTCGAATTCCAGAGCCTTTAACTCTGAGAATAGATGAGAGTGAGTAATGTTGGTGAGATCCTGAGTGTTCTTCAACAAGATCACTCCTGTGTCCCATCTTTCAGGGAGACAGTTCAGGATTTAGATGACACCTCCCTCTTGGGAAACTCCTTCCCAAGGGTTGCTAGCTCGTTCATCAGCTTAATGAATCGAGCTTCCATCTGATCGATGGACTCTCCCTCTAACATCCAGAATGCCTTAAACTTCCTGATTGCAAGATCTCTCTTATTCTCTTTGATCTTCTCTGATCCCTCACTCATCTCCCTCAAAGCATCCCAGGTCTCCTTTACCGTCCTCAGATGCATGAGCCTGACCGAATTCTCGTAAGAAATGGTGTGGAGTATAATGTTCTTAGCAACATTATCCAGTCCGATATGCTTAATCTGATCAGGATTAAGAGTGGACCTCTCCACTTCTTCATCTCCGGTGGCTAGAACAGGAACATTGCCAGCAACGGGCCAGGTCATCTGAAGATTCCTCATGAATTTGATCGGACCTTGCTCAATCACCAATGACATCTGATCATGGATGGAGTAGAGATGTGCGAGTACCCTGAATTTCCTATAGTCATAATTATCAATAGAGAATTAAGGAAGACTGCCTTCAAGGCGCTTAGAACTGGATGCCATGATATGCAAGTTTTCAGAAACAGATCTATTCAGTAGACCACCAAAAGTTTCTCCTTAGAAACTGTTGGTAAACAAAGTCAGTGGTCTTTTGAACCACTGCTCTGATACCACTTGTAGCAAGTCAGTTGAATAGCTATCTCAGTAAGCTCAGTTTAGTGCGGAACATGAGCCCTTAAGTTTACTCATTTTAGTTCTGAAAACTTTATCAGTTTGCTTAGTGGAAACGTGGTTAAGGCTGGTGCACAGTTTACTGATCAGGGTGACAAGTCAGTCCTGATGGTTTTTCAGAAACAATGCAAGTATGCTTCAGTTTAATATGATGACAGTTTATGATCCTGAGCAGAATAGTAAATCAGCACACAAGGGTCTTTTAACGTGGTTCGGAGATAACCAACTCCTACGTCCACGACCTGATTGAACAGAAAGCTATCCTCAAAACCCTGAGGATAGGTACTTGGGTTTTACGTGCCAAGGGACACGAGTAGCCAACTTCCTTTCTACGGAACTGACCCCTGAGTGGGTTTACAAGTCCCAGTCCTTACAAACAAACCAACCAACTCACAAACTGAGGGGTTTGGTTTTACACGTTTTCCAACTATTTTGTATTGATCCCTCTAACAAATCAAAGCTAAGGATGGGATCAATACTTTAAGCAAATAATACAGAGGAGATTCCTACTACGACACAAGGGAAATTTAAGTTTCAGAGTGTTGTTTCAAATCAACTTTGAGTGCTTGGAATCTTGAGAGTTTCTCTTGGAAATTTCCCGTTAGCCTTGAATGGGTGCAAGGCCCTCTGTATTTATAGGGAGGTTTGAAATAGATCCGTTGGAATTGATCCGTTTCAAACCTTCCTATTTAGGGTAGGTGCAGTCTTTGGTTGTCCTTGTCTGACATGGACCATACCTAGTATGACAAACTTTCTGATCCGCCGTCTGCACCTCTGATAAGCATTAAATGCGCTTCAGTCTCCGTACATACGTGTCACCTTCTCACTGGTTGTTTACTCAATGGCTAATTTGTCGGTATTGACTTTACTGATCCTCGTACATTTATATCTCTGAGTTTCTTGTTCTTTAATCAGCATAAATGTTTGTCTTATGTTGGAGACTCTAACATTCCTTTTGCTTTATCAGACTTCCATTTTGCACGTGTAACCTTTGGGTCTCAGGACTTACAAGTATCAGATTAACTGATACTAGGCCCAAGTCAGGACTTATGAATATCAGAACGACATTCAGCCTGATCAAGGTTACTAGTGCCCTCACTGATAGAGATTTCCCTGAGCATGCTTAGTTTACTCAGTTCCATCAGGATCAGTGGTCTTCTTCAGGATGGCTCTACACAGCTTCAGGACTCTTTCTAGGTTTTTCAGGTTTCAGCTTCAGGTTGATCAGCTTCAGTGTGAATATGAATAATCATCATAATACCTAAAAGATGTTAGATTACAATCTAAAATTATAAAACCATCATGCATAAATCCATTACAATAACACACATCATCTTTGCTAATAAAAACTGAGTCTTTAGCAAACAATACTTCAAATCCTAATTTAAGTAATACTGATACAAATACAAGATTTCGCGTGATATCATGAGCAAATAGTACATCATGTAGAATAAAAGCTCGACCGTTGTCAAGGTCAAGTTTGCAAGTTCCAAGTCCTTTGACTTCAACACGAGCATTATTTCCGACATATATCCATCTTGTCCCCTGTGGAACACGACGAAAATCAACAAGCGCTCCCCTATCTCTTGTCACATGGTCTGTTGCCCCTGAGTCTATAATCCACAAAGGAAAATATTCAGTTAATAAGACAGTACTAGAGACATTTATAATACTTGAAATAGAATTAGATGGATCTACTTTGTCCCTCTTGGGCTCAGGGCATTCCCTAGCAAAATGACCTAACTGGTGACAGTTATAGGAAGTCATTTTACTCTTATCCTTCTTATTCTTTTTCCCACGCTTTTTCTTTCCCTTCTTCTTATCAATTTTATTTTGAGCATTGTTCACTGGTTTATCATTGTTAGATCCTTTACCCTTCTTCCCTTTCTTCAAGTTTCTCTTTCTCTTGAAGCCCAAAGCTCCTTTGGAACTAGAAACGGCATAGAAGGCAGCAGAAGAGGATTTAAAAGCTCCTATCCTTTTATCTTCCAGCTCAACATGTCGAGCTGCATCACCAAAAGTTCTAATACTTTCATTGTGGGTCAAATTGACCTTAAGATGTTCCCATTGATTTGGCAGCGAGCGGATCAGGGCTTGGATCTATTGTTCATTAGAAAGAGCGTGACCAATAGTTTTAAGTTCGAGGATCATGTTGGTGTTGTCTGATGTTATGATCTGACTTTTTCTTATAAGTGTCGAACTTTATGGTCAACTGTCTCAGTTTGGTAAAAGAGATTCCACCATATTTCTCATGCAGATAAACCCAGATATCATGTACAGATTTGAGTTGTTCACAGTCATGGATCATTTCATCGATCACTGAACTAACTAGGATACCACGTGCAGTGGAGTTCTTTTTCTTCCACGCAAGGTAAGCCTCTTGGTCCCTCCTTCCTTGATTTCCAGTTCCAAATCCTGGATCTTCCATGAATTGGTTTATAGCATCCAATGTGTCTTGTTCGTCCAAAATGTACCATATCTTATGACGCCAAGTGTCATAATTGTCCCCATTGAGTTTTTCTCCTTTGTTAAGCTCAGCTACTATTGATTTTGAAGCCATTATCTTTTATGAAAAAAGTGATTCGACAATGTTATTGGTGTTTTATATTAAAATCTTATGTTAAGCAAAACAAAACATCTTAATATCGACACAAGACTTGATGTCAAAAAATAACTTAAAGTTACTAATCTTCGATGTAATCATGCATCTCAAAAATAGATTTTTGTTTCAAAACATAAAACAACAAATCAATTCACATAATTCATACTAGAGAATAATAAATGAACTACTACAACAGACGAGCTACCATAGGTCAATCAGCTAAATCATCAAAATGTATCAAGCTGAGACAAAATAAAAACACAACCTAGCAAGAACTACAACATCAGTGTATCAATCTGGGAAAATAAGTTGTCTACGAATAGAACGAGCCAATTTTTCATTAGACTTTTGAATTCTTGTTCTATCGAGCCCCCTAGTCGCCGCACTATAGATTGCTTTTGCCATAGGATCTAAGTGTGGATTCTTAACTCGATCATCCCTAGGTCCCGTCCGACTCATAAGATCAGATCGATGAATACCACCCATCCCCGAGCATATAGTCCTAAGTGCTTGACTACCGTCAGTCTTAATGGAAGCTAGTGCAATAGCCTCCATCACATCCCGACCATTTGGCCTTTGATCTTTGATCCTATACTAATCCCAAAAGGTCTTGCGCAAATAGCGCGGGAGTGTCCTAGCCCAAGTGGTAGGAGCATGTATGACCTTCAGCAAATGGGCGGATAATAGGCCGTTGTTAATCAGAAATACAAACTGGTTGAACAGTTCTAGCAACTCAACATAATGGTCTTTAAGGTTGTGAGTGGGCTTTATCTTATAGTGCAGGAAGTTATGAAGAACTTCAAACTTAGTCCTTATGTCGTGAGAGGAAACCGTTCTGCGATACATACTTGAAAAATGAGCAGCCAAAAAAAAATTGACCAACAATCAATTAAAAAACTTTAACACATGAATTTCCTTAAAATAGGCATATCCACAAGTGTAATAAAGTCATATTTCTTTGGCTCCCACTTTCTCAGATAATCGTAATCACTCAACAATTTCCAAAAACATCTAGATAGGAATTTCTACTAAATAAACGCATATGATAGTCTAAAACATGCATTTAAAGTAAGAAAAACAGCTCAAAACACATCAACACATGTAGAACAGTCCAGAAAATATAGTAGAACGTGAAGAACGCGCTGGAAAAAGGTCCGACGCGCCCCCACGTGCCGCCAGGAGTCGGCTGACGGCCGCCAAGCGCCTTACTGTCCGCGCGTGGCCGCACGCTCCATCGCCGATCACCTGCCGGCGCGTGGGACTCACGCGCCACCACCGGTCCCGGTGCATCGTCCATACGCGCCACCGCTGGACTGCCACCTCGCCGGTGCGTGGCTTCCACGCGCCACCGCCGGAGGTCGGCCGCCGGCCTGTCAATGGCGAAAATTTGATTTGACTGAAAAAACTTTTCAAAATTATTTCCGGGTCCCTCCAAAAAATTGAATTTTAAAAAATAGGCCCCCGAATTTTCTGAAACTTTTCAAAAAAGACCCCCGGATTCGAAATTTTTTCAAAAATTCATATCTCACAATTTACTAAGCCAAAAAATGTGAAAAAAATATCACCGTGATCCTGGTGATGAGGGTTACCGATCTATATCAAAAAAATTACATTTTTGTTCATTTTGAATAAACCCATAAAATGGGTAAAAATTCACGGGACACCAAAATCGCATGAACTCATGTAATCAGTCATTTTATGGAGATATCCTGAACATCTACGGACTGTAAACAGTAAACTGAAGCACCCAATTGATTGGAAAAAAAGAAAATTCACGTAGCAGGACCCAAAAACCAGGCAAGAAAGACAAGAAAAAAAACATTCATCTGGATAAAGTCATATCATAACAATAATGTCAATAATCTACGCAATCATGCCTCTGAACATGTACGTGCAGTAATAATCATTTCATCATAAAATTCCAAATCAAAGAAATTGATGCTTCAGGACGGGATACAACCATATGGGCTCTGATACCATATGTTGGGCCCAGTAAAGTCCTAAACACGAATAAAAGGAATATGACCTCTGAGATGTAATGCGGAATGTTTCGAACCTGATTGTAATCCTCGTCCTTCCACGTCCTCGGGGTCCCAGTCACAGTATATGCGAACCAATTTTCCACGAATTGTACTGTATATTTTGTTTGCCTGTATACAATAATGGTATGTGTTTCTTACGCCTGTTCTCTTGGAATGAAATCCGTGCTTGTGGAATAATGCATCTGATTCTTTCATCTTATCCAAGAGAAGGGGGAAATTAACTGCACTAGCAGTTATTTAACTCCCTTAATATATGTTATAATAATATAATATATTTAATATAATAAACTATAAATTTGTGATATTAATATAAATAATATTTAAATAAAATATTATTTACAGAATCGAATACGAATAAAAATTAATATTCGAATAATAACCGAATACGAATACGAATATTAGAATATTTTCATGAATACGAATCGAATAGAGTGATATTCACTTCGATTCGATTTGTTTACAACCCTACTCCCCCATACCAAAGTAGAGACTTCACATTTTTTTTCACGTGTTTTGCAATACTCCGTACTCACCTAAAATAAAAATAACAGTCAATTATAACTCTCTTACCAGTCACAATACCATTATCTATTCAAATAATACCTCAAAAAATTATTTTTCAATAACTTTTCTTTAGAGTGTGTTACGTTAAGTGTGAAGACTAATATGAGATAGAGGGAGTAATATATAATAAAAAATATTGTTGTTTCATTAAAGATGCAACACATTTAATAATTTTAACTTTGAGTAAATTTTTTGTACATTAGATACATCGTGCAATTAAAGTACATTTATTAATAATTATGATTGTGTTTTATTGAACAATTATGACTATTTTATCTAAATAGTTTTGGTGCAAATAATTGTAATTAATTGTTCAATGACAACAATTCTAACTATTTAAAAATACATTTAACTTGTACGATGCGGCTAATGTATGCAAGACTATATGCATTTAAATTTATTGGTTTATTTTTCTCAAGTTGGTAAATATACAATTAATGAGAAGGTCTTGTGTGTAGTATTGCAAATGCATTAAAGTTTTAGAAATAGAAACTTTAAAAATTCGCGGGTCGACAGGGTCAAAATAATAAAATTTTTGGATCTTGACCGGGTCGGTCGGATCTGGACAACTTTCAAATTTCAGGTTTTTCGCTCTCAGTTTGTGTTACTATATGGACAAATGCATATTACTATAAGACATATGTGTTACTATAAGACTGTTTTTTTTTACATATAATAATTTATTTTTGTAAAAATATTCTTTTTTCATGCAATATAAGAGCAAAATGTGTGTTACTGTAAGAAAAAGTAATAGTATTTCATAAATATATTTTTTTTTATAGAAATAATTAGTTTTTTATATAATAACCCATATAAAATAGTAAAAAAAATGTGTTATTACATGAGTTAATATATCTAACTTTTCAGGGATGATAATTAAATTAAGAAACACATATTTATTTTAACAAAAAAATACATTTGTCGCTGCAGTAACACGCATTTGCGTATATAGTAGCACAAATTGGGTGCAAAATGTGTGTTACTGTTAGAGTAAATGTGTGCTACTATAAGAGCAAATTGTGTTATTATACATACAAATATTTAGTTGTCCATAGAAAAATATATATTGTCCTTATAGTAATGCATATAAGGTATTAAAAGATTTATTATTACACTTGTTTGTATAGTAACACAGTCTGGGAGTGGCGGTATTTTTTCTTAAAAATTTTATTCAACCCGATCTGACCCATTTAGGATCCGCGAATTTTGATATGATTATATACCATTGTTAAAATTTGGTGCAATATTGCATTTAAAACACTACAAAAAAATGGAAACTAGTGACGGATATTTCCGTCATTATATTTTGATAATCCGTCGATAATTTATTTTATTGATGGATATTCGTCTCTAATTTTCCGTCTCTATTTTCATGGTCACTAATTCTTAATGACGGATTAAATCTGTCAGTAATTTATTGACTGAAAATTCGTCACAATTTTTTTTCGTCTTTAGTTTTTATTTTTAAAGTCGAAATTTTTTTTTTGATAGAATATCCGTCAAAAACTTTTTTAAATATTTATTTATTATTTTAAATTATTGACGGATTTTCTGTCATTAATATATTTTTGAATAAATTTTTTTATTTCTTCATAATTATATTCTATATATACTGACGGATATTTATGTTATTAATTTATTTTTTTTGAAGTTTTTTGTTTAATTATTTTTTAAAATATGGACAGATATTTCCGTAAAAACAATATTTTAAAATATTTTAATAAATATTGACTGATATTTCTGTTTCTAATTTATTACGAATTTTTATGTTGGGACAATCTGAGTATTTTGATTAGATCCCAAAACCCCTGATGAATTTGCCTAAGTCAGGTCTTACGAGCATTCAGCTCGGCCTGATAGGTTACACTTACTCTTCACTGACTAAGTTCTGTCCTGAGTATGCTTAGTGTACTCAGTAGAAACATCAGTCAATGGAACTCCGGATTGTCTTCAGGATGGGTCTTCAAGCTTCGGTCTTCAGCTTAAGTTCAGGCAATCTTCAGCAAGACTGACTTTGACCTTCTTCAGGATGAATTGCACTTCAGACTTCAAGTAATTGGGTCGACTCCAATATTTTTCAGTCTTCAACACGTTCCCCCTGAACTGAATCCCTAACCTGATTATCCTGAACTAGACAATCCTGAACAACTGTACTTAGACAAATTCATCAGGGGTTTTGGGATCTAATCAAAATACTCAGATTGTCCCAACAATTTCCCCCTTTTTGATGATGTTAAAACTCTTAAGCAAATTCCTATTCATCTATACAATCAACTGACTTAGTCAGTGAAAATAACTAAGTACCTCCTGACAAACTAGACACTTAGTCTATAAGATGGAAACAAGGAATGAGTTAGTACAGTTCTTGATAAGAGTGCTGAAAGAAAAAAAATTCAGGAGTCAACAAGAAGTTGTGCTCAGGGAAACAAAATAACTTCATTGATATATAGAGAATTACAAATTATCATGAAGCTATTACAAAGTTTTCCCTGACAACTAACTCCTGATCAGCTACTCTTCATCACCTTCCCAGCGGCTGGCCGGAATGCCATACATGTCGAGCACCCTTCTCAGGCAAAGATCCAGTTTGATTGGATCAATTGCAACATTCAAAACTTGGGCAACTCTGATAACCTCGGCCTGAATGGCTGCCCTGTCCAGCTGATTTGTCTTTCCGATGAGGGGAGGGGAGTACCTGACCAATTCAGGAGGAGTGATCTCTACGCCTCGTGCGTCAGCATGTCTGATGACATTGATCCAGAGATTTGGATACTCCTCCGACATCCAGTAGTGGAAGGTGTCCGCCTTATCTTCATTCAGATCACCCCAGACTTCCACTACGTCGAAAAGTTAACTCCACCTATTCCGAATTGGAATCCAATGTTACATCATTTCCACCGGAATGATTTCCTCAACTAGCATGGACTTCAGGGGCCCCTGACCCTGAACAGCCTTCAGCTTCCGGTGAGTCTTCTTCTTCGGAGCCTGAGCAGACTTGTATTTTTCCAACTGAGTGGATAAATACTCATTGGACTCCTTCAGCCTCTGAATCTGACCGAGGCGCGTGATAATTTCTAACTTCGCCATCCTCTCCTTCTCGGTCATTGCAGCAACCCTCTTCTGAGTCGAACCAGGATACTAAACTTCCTCCGATTCTTCCCAGATGGTAGCCAAAGGATCCTCTGAAGTCTGCTTCAGCTTTTTCTGAGCGGGCTGACTCTGACTCGCCTCAGCCACAGAGAGGGACCTCGTCCGTTTCTTCTCCTCTTCACTGGGACCAAGACCTGATTTTTTTTGCAGCACTGACTGAATCAATTTCTTCTTCCTTGCTATTCCTTCCCCCTTTTTGGCATCATCAGCATTCACTTTCGTGATGACCTCCTCAAGGGCTTGGGCAAGCAATTCGAATCCGTGGGACATATCATGCTGAGTCTCTTCGTAATCTTGCATACTGCCTGTCAGAAAATTGACTTCAGTACCGTAGATCTTTAGTTGGTCCTTCGCCTCAGTGGAAATGGCCTTGGTGATGTCAGTCTTCATTGGGGCACAGGTTTCAGCAATAGTTCATTGAATCTTGGTGGTCAGTTCAGCTAACAACTCCGCCTTGATTTCTCCCTTCATCTGAGCAAATTTTTCTTCCACCTTTTGACTCAACAAAGTATTGAACTTTGCATCCTACTCAGATAGGGCATCAGCTGTCATTTTGTTGCAGGCTTTTAGTGTCTCTGTTTGCGCTGCAATTGCTGTGACCTCAGTGCCAATAAAGACTCCAAGACTGGCCATCG
>JAPKLY010003558.1:0-18115 GCA_026898435.1 Prunella vulgaris | reverse complement strand
GGGACAGACCTCCGCAATTGCGGGAAGGTCTAGAGGGGGCAATCAAAACCAGGTCGAGGTGGAGACCTCACACCAGGTGGTGGAGACATCACAACCGCCTCGCCAGAAAAGCCCCGCAGCCCCGCGACCTCAGCGAACTGCGGCGACCCAGGAAGACTTAGCTCCCGCTCTGAGGGACTTGGTCAGCAATCCTGACGAGCTCCGACGCACCATCGCGACACTTCAAAGATTGCAGCAGCGACAACAGGACGAGCTCGCCCTAGTACCGAGGCGAGCTCCAGCCGCCGAAACCAGGGAGCAGACCAGGCCCACCCAGGGCACCCAAACCAGGGGAGACTACAGCGTACTTCCCACCGAGCAGGAGGCGAGCTCGACACAAGCCCGCCAGCGCAGGGAGAGGACCGGTAAAGCCAAAATGGGGGAGGAGGGTCCCGCTCCTTACACTGGAAAGGAGCCGGCCTACACCGGGGCGTCTGGCACCCACCAATCTCAGAGGAGGGAAGTCCTCCAAGGTCGCCTGGGCCCGAGATATGAAGAAAATGAGCGTGCGGTAGCCCCAGCTGCGTCCCAGGGGGACTCTGACCAGCAGCCGCGCAGGTCAGCCCACGAAAGGCTAAGGAGGCCCGCCACTGACCGGCTAGGCCCCCACGGCGGACACCAATTCCAACCCGTCACTGAGAGGTCACCCCAGAGTGAGGCACCTCAGGGACGTGCGTCCGTGAGACGCACGACCTTTGAGCACCCTCCGCCGGAGGTAACCCGTGATGACGAGCTGGCCTCACTGAAAAAGGCCATTGAAATGCTGCAAGTACAGGTAGCAGCTAAGTCTGGTGGACCTGACGCCACGACTCTCCCCACCTCTCCATTGGCACCTGCCATCCTCCGCGCACCGGTCCAGAAGAAAATCCAGTTTCCGGTAATGTCCGCGTACGAAGGAGAATCAGACCCAAAAGTCCATCTGGCCAAGTACGCGGATTTCATGATTTCTGTCGGTGCCACAGACTCCACCCAATGCCGAAATTTCCCGTTGACCCTAGGGGATCGAGCTCACCGTTGGTTCTCCTCACTTGCCCCGGGGTCAATCTGCTCATTTGGCCAACTCTCGCGGGAGTTTCTGGCCCACTTCTCTGGGTTTGGATCTTACCTTACCCAGAAGCACCGACTCGCCAACATCCATCAAGGCGAGAATGAAACCGACCAGCAGTACCTGGAAAGGTTCGACAAGATTCTGCTGGAAGGCGAGCCGGTAAGCGACGACACTAAGGTTGTCGCAGCAATGGGCGGACTCAGGAGGGGCACCGACCTCTGGAAGGAAATGCACCTCGCATGTCCCAACACTTATAGCAAATTCCGCCATAAAGCGGGGGTGTATGTGGCTATGCAGGAGGCACTACTGAAAGAAGTTGGTGCCCACGAGGAGAAGAAGTCCTACGGGAAGAAGTCTGGGGGCACCTACAAAGCCCCCCGGAACTTAAAGGCCTTCGGCGAGGGAGACGAGTTCAAAGAAAAGCTCAACCAGGTCCTCGCAGTCCCCGTCGACCACGTCTTCACTGCCGTCCAAAACAAGGCCATGCTGGAGGAGCCGAGGCGGATCCGCCAGGACCGCACGAAACTCAACCCCAACAAATTCTGTGCCTACCATCAGGCCATCGGCCACTTCACCAGCGAGTGTCGCGATCTCCTCAAGCAACTCTGGAAATTTTACGAGGAGGGGAAATTGGCCGAGTTCGTGAAGAAGGCCCCAGCCAAGAGACCAAGGTTCGAGAGGAGGGCCACCTCCGATGACGAAGAGGAGGAGGGGGACCAACCTGGCCCCCATCACAGACGGAGAGCACCACCCCAACCTCAGCAAAATATGGAGCCGACTCGGGAACTCTTGGTTCTTGAGGAGGAGATTGGAGCCGCGGGAGGCCTCCGGGACGGAGGATTCTCCATATCTAGGAGAAAGAGGAAGGCCGAGATCCGGGCCATAAATCAAGTCCAGGAAGGCAGCTCCGGCCCCAGGTCCACCTCGCAGCTCGTTGACGAGCTAACATTTTCTTCTGCGGACCTGGAGGGGGTATTGATGCCCCATAACGACTCATTAGTGATAACCGCCGACATCATGAACGTCCGAGTTCACAGGCTGCTTGTAGACACCGGCGCATTCACCAACATTCTCTTCAAATCCACCTTGGATGCCTTGGGTGACTTTGAGTCGTACCTGGAACCTAGCAATGCTAGAATAGTGGGGTTCGGAGAGGCTGTAACCGTCCCCCTAGGTAGTGTAAGGTTGAGCGTCCAACTTGTATCGACTGAGGATCCCGCAAGGAGACTGACTAGGCTCATAGATTTCCTAATTGTCGACCAGCAGTCCTCCTACAACGGGTTCCTTGGCCGCCCTTTTATTAATGAATTCAGAGCGGCGTGTTCGACCTACTACTACTGTTTAAAATTTCCAACCCCGAAGGGTTCTGGAACTATAAAAGGTGATCAGAAAAAGGCTCGAGAGTGTTTACTTCAAATCAAAGATAGCCGGGTCAAGAGGTCCGTTACGCAAGTCCACATCCTCGAAGAGGACATTCAAATCAACCAAGGTGTTGGACCTATGCCGAACACACAATCGACACCAATGGAGAATGAGGCACCAGGTGGAGGACCTGCGGGAGGTCAAGAATCAACGCCCATGGACGTTGACCCAATTCCTCGAGTCACCATACTACCCCAAGCTGACAGACCACCGGAAGAGTCCACAGCTGATGAGCTCGCCCAAGCTGAAAGCCAACCCGAAAACCTCGAACCGCGCATAGGCCACGAGCCTGCACGGATGTCACATGAGGAGTGGGACGAACTCATCAACGACCCGAGGTGGAAATATCAGAAGAGAAAAGCAACCCCCGTGGAGGAGTTGACGGCACTCCCGGTGGACCCGAAAAGGAACTTAGAACTCTACGTCGGTTCTGAGTTACCCGAACCGTACCGGTCGAGGATGGAGCTATTTTTGATGTCCAACCTGGACGTATTTGCCTGGTCCCATGAAGACATGACGGGGATCCCGTTGGAACATGCTTGCCACAGACTTAACGTAGATCCGACGAAAAGACCCGTGCGCCAGAAGCGAAGAAAATATGGACCAGACAAGTACGCAGCTCTAGCAGTTGAGGTGGAAAAGTTGTTAGACAACCAACTCATCAAGGAGGCTTTGTGTCCGCAGTGGGTCGCGAACCCCGTCCTGGTGAAGAAACACAACGGGACTTGGCGACTCTGCATTGATTTCACGGACCTGAATAAAGCATGCCCGAAGGACAACTTCCCACTACCTCACATTGACCAGCTGGTGGACAGCACTGCAGGCCATGAAATGATGACATTCATGGACGCTTTTGCTGGCTATCATCAGATAGCTCTGCACCCGGAAGATCAGGAACACACGGCGTTCTATACCAACAAGAACATGTACTGCTGGGAAAGAATGCCGTTCGGACTCATCAACGCCGGAGCTACCTACCAAAGATTGGTGAACAAAATGTTTGACCAACACATTGGCGAATCCATGGAGGTGTACGTGGATGACATAGTTGTCAAGAGTTTGAGAAAGGAGGACCACCTGGACCACCTGAAACAAACCTTCGACATACTGCGCCACTACAACATGAAGTTGAACCCCAAAAAGACCAGCTTCGGCGTACACTCGGGGAAGTTCCTGGGGCACCTAGTTAGCCAGCGGGGAATCGAGGTCAACCCGGCACAAGTTCAATGTATAATTGAAATGGGGAACCCCGACTCCATCCAAAAAATTCAAAGGCTAACTGGATGCATGGCGGCCCTTAACAGATTTATCTCCAGGTCCGGCGATAGAAATCGTCCATTTTTCGAGGCAATTAAAACAAACACACGTAGGTACAAAGAGGCGGCCAAAGCCAACGAGCTCCACCTCAAAAACCACTTCGTCTGGACAACTGAATGCCAACGAGCCTTCGAAGACATCAAAACATACCTGGCGGACACACAGATTCTGTCAAAGCCAATACCTGGAGAGAAGCTGTATCTGTACCTAGCCGCGTCGGAGGTGGCCATCAGCTCCGTCCTGGTCCGAGAAGAAGCAAAAACACATCTCCCAGTGTACTATGTGAGCCAAGTCTTACATGAAGCTGAGCGGCGGTACACCCCAACAGAGAAGCTGGCTTATGCACTAGTGATGAGTGTCAGAAAATTGAGGCCTTACTTCTTTGACCATCCGGTGGAGGTGCTGACAACGTTCCCGCTGCGTCAAATACTACAGCGCCCGGACACTGCCGGCCGCCTACTGAAATGGTCACTGGAGATCAGCCAATACGGTATAACTTACGCACCCCGAACAGCGATCAAGGGTCAAGCACTGGCCGACTTCATCGTCGAGCTAACTTTCCCACAAGATCCGACGAGGGGGCGTATAGCTCCGTGGCATCTCTACGTGGACGGATCATCGACTAGCATAGCAGCAGGCGCCGGCGTAGTCCTGATCAGCCCCGACAGACAAGTCTTCACCTCCGCAATTCGGTTTGGCTTTCGAGCAACCAATAATGAGGCGGAATACGAAGCGTTAATAGCAGGACTTAGGTTATCATTAGCTGTGGGGGCGACCAATCTTCAAATTTTCGGAGATTCCCAGCTAATAATATCCCAAGTCCGGGGGGAATTTGAAGCAAAAGATCAGCAGATGATGATCTACCAGAAGATAGCCGCGTATCTGATCTCGATGTTTACACAAGTTTACATCAATCAAATACCGCGGCTAGAAAACACACAAGCAGATGCTTTAGCCCGGCTAGCTACTAGCAACGGCGAAACCGAATTCACGGAGGTTGTGATCACCACACTGAAAAACCCCTCGACGTTCGACTACAAAGTAAATCAAACCTCGAGTGGGGGGCAGGAGGATAATGAAGATAGTGAAGATTGGTGCACCCCAATCCGAAAATATTTAACTGACGGAACAACCCCCGTAGACACCTGGGAAGCTAGCCGGTTAGCAAAGCAGACTGCCAGGTATACGCTACTGGATGGCCAACTTTATAAACGTGGATTCTCTCTGCCTCTACTCAAATGCCTAACTAAGAAGCAGGGGTCCGAAGTGTTAGAAGAAATTCACGAAGGGATTTGTGGGAGCCACACTGGGGGGCAAGCATTGGCATATAAAACGATCAGACAGGGCTACTACTGGCCCACTCTTCGCAAAGATGCCATCAGCTTCGCTCGAAGGTGTCGGAAGTGCCAACTTTTCGCACCTAACATCCACTCCCCGGCCAACCAGCTTAAGTCGGTTTTCAGCCCATGGCCTTTTGCGAAATGGGGTATCGACTTGATCGGCCCATTTCCACCTGGTAGAGGCGGTGTAAAGTTCGCTGTCGTGGCAGTGGACTACTACACTAAGTGGGCTGAGGCCGAAGCTCTCACAACCATAACCCAGGAAAGGATGATCGGCTTCATTTGGAAAAACCTGATCTGCAGGTTTGGACTCCCGCAGTCGGTCATCACTGATAATGGAAGGCAGTTCGACGGACAGAAGTTGAGGGACTTCTGCAGTTCATGGAACATCAAGAAGCACTACTCAACTCCATATCACCCCCAGTCGAATGGCCAGGTTGAGGCGGTAAATAAGGTCTTGAAACACATATTAAAGCTCCGCCTCGAGGAAAAGAAAGGAAGCTGGGCAGACGAACTCCCGGAGGTCCTATGGTCTTACAGAACTTCCTATAGGGCCAGTACCGGGGAGACCCCGTTTGCCCTAGCCTTCGGGACTGAAGCCGTGGTCCCGGTAGAGATCCAGAACAAGACTTGGAAGGTGGTGGGGTATGATGAGGAAAAGAATGATGAAGCCTTGGCAATAGAAAAAGATCTGATCGAAGAAACCAGAGCTTCATCAGAAATGAAAAACGCCACCTACAAGCGTAGAGCGGAAAAATATTACAACTCGCAGGTCCGAGACCGAAAGTTCAGGGTCGACGACCTGGTGTTGAAAAAGAAATTGATGGCCCCACCAGGTGTATTCGGTTCAAATTGGGAAGGACCATTCCGAGTCACTACAGCTTGGCCAAACGGTACCTATGATCTAGAAGACGCAGAGGGCAAAGCTTCTTCATACACCTGGAGCTCGGCACACCTAAAGAAGTTCTACCAATAGACTAGAATTCTGTAATTCCTGTAATAGACTAGTCGAAAGTTTACATCGGGAATATAGATGGCAACCGATGTAAATTACGTTGCGATAAAAAAAAAAAAAAAATTCAGAAAAATTCCCAAGTGTTTAGATCTGTGCAGCCCTCCGATCAGGCGAGCTGCACCAGGTCGCCCATTACGCTAGTTCGCCAAGCCCAGCTCGCCCGCATGCTCAAAAGTCTGCAATGTGCAAGGACCAAGGTCCCGAACGTTGTAATTAAATAGCTCGAAGGCAAAGGCTAAAGTGCCCAAGGTCGCGAAGGTACCCTTCGTAAAGGGTTGCTAAGCACCTACTGCCATAAGTAAGAAAAATTCGCGAAAAAGACAAAAACGTCTAAGGCAAGGTTCATGAAACCCAATGGCCCAACGTGAATTAATCGAAGTGCGGTTCGCTGCCCTAAGTGGCCTAAGACGAACAATTCGCGGCCCTAAGTGGCATAAGACGAAGAATACACACTCCTAAAACAGAGGTACAATTCGTAGTCGAAAGTGACGTAAAACGAACGATTCGCTTCTCAAAGTAGAATAAGACGAATAATCACGTACCAGAAAAATAAACAAGAACGAGCTATTTAAGAAATTATAACGTAAAGGCACAAGGACGTAAGTAATAAGAGTTAGACAAAAAATGTTCGACTTATATTCAAAAGATACTTAAGAAATTTTCAAGTCCAAAATATACTTGAAAAAATCCTAAGTATGAGTAGCAGTGCTGGCCACAAAGGCCGACCAGCTAGCCATCTTTGAACTACAAAAAGCCCCTTCTGGGCGAGCCGCATATGCTGGGCGAGCTAAGTCTACTTCAACAAAAAAGTGAAAACTACAAAAATAGAACTCCTTCTAGGCGAGCTATGGAGCCTGACGACCTACTACAACTTGGGAAATAAAAAGCTAATCTAAGAATGCGGTAAAAAGCCTATGTATCGGGGGCATCGGCAGTGACAGGGGCGATCTGGGCACCGGGAAGGGTGAGTTCGGCCTCTGTGGTGATATTACCAGTCAGCCCACTGGCATCGAACTCGCCCAAATCAAGCATGGCATCCCCACATGCCTCCCGAAGTTGCTCCCCAGTGGGCGGAGTCTGCTCCTCTTGGTTGGCGACCTCTGGTTCATCCAGATTCAGTTCCGGCACTGGGATAGTATTAATGATCTTGAACCGAGCCGGAACGAAATCCAATGGAATTCCTAGTGCGGGGAGGTCGCCAATATCCAGCTCGGCGTCATCAGGGAAGGGGACCCTATCCAGGCACTCCTTGAACTCGCCCACTATGGCCTTCACCTCGTCATCATGGTGAGCTCGCGCCCACCAGAGGGCCCTCAGGACCTCGACATAACACTGCACGAAGCCCCGATCCGAGGCCTCGGCTTTCGCAGCTACCAAATCGGCCGAAGTGACAGCACTGCTGCGTAGTTCAGCGACCTCAAGTGCCTTCGCCTCCAGTTCGGCCCTTTGCCTCTCGCACTCGGCGTTAGAACTCTTCACCAGGCCCCGCTGCAGTGCGAGGTCTTTCTTCGTGATCTGGTGGCTGTCGACCTCCAAGGCGAGCTGGGCAGCGAACTCTTCTTCCTTCGCTTTCATTCTCGCCTCAGCCTCCTGTTCGAGCCGGGCGAGCCGGCGTTGGGCGACCTCAAGTTGCTCGAGGGCGCTCTGCTCGGCGGCCAACGAGGCCGCTGCCCTCTCTTCGGCGAGCTGCGCCAGTTTCTTCGCCTTGTCGGCTGACTCCGCCAACGCCAGCATTCTTTTGTTCCTATCAGAACGGCCCGCCTCCAGCTCGTCAAGCTGCTCGAGAGCCTTCTGGTTGGCAAGCACCACCCTGCTCGCGTAGTTGGTCGAGAGAAGAAGATTCTCTCTCAAATCTTGGCTATTGACACCCGCCACCAGCGGAGTCGTCCAGTGCCTCGGCATCTCGCTCACAGCATTCCGGGCTATGCCCGGAGGGAGATTCCGCATCGATGTGAGGGAACGAGATCGCTCAAAGGCATGCAGGGCCTCATGGCGGTTAGGGAAGGCAATTGGGGCATAACTGCGGGATCAAAACAGATGGAAAATGTTAGAAAAATAAAACAATGATGAGTAAAAGGGAGTCAATTGGGCGAGCTACTTACTGAGCTCGGTCTGGGTCCCAGCCAAGCAGTGTGTCATCGGTGGTTTGCACGCCGAATGGAGAGGGCGAGGGGGGCGAACTTCGTATTGGCGTGACCGCCAACGGGGCGGTGGATTGGACAGATCCCCCCTGACCCGACCTCGCCGAGATCCTCTCAGCCCGGTCAGACTCCTCATCGACCAGGCCCGTATACCTAGTCCTCTTACGAGCCTGGATGTTCTCCTCGCCAGCTCGGGACCCATCACCCCGTTGGGGTCCTTTCTTTCCTCGACCCCGCTCTGAGGGGGCAACAGCTCGCCCGACACCTCGCCCGACCCTGGCGACCTCCGGAGCCTTGGATTTTTCGGGAGCTTTCTCCTTCTGGGCTCCCGACCCACCTGCCTCGCCCCTTCTTGAGGCGAGCTCCGCCTTCTTGCTCGCCTCCAGTGCGAGCACGGACGGCGGGGCTAGTCTGTTGGGGCGAGGTGGTCCCATCTCGTATCGTTCCTTCACAGTTTGGTAGGCCTCGGGGACCTCGGCGATCGGGATAACGACGAAGCAACCACCTGCACAAAAAATCACAAGTATAAGCACAATGAGCGAGATACCCCATAGGCGAGCTGCAAAGAGTTGAACCTGGGAGCTTGGGGCCTTGGATGTCAAGGTGGTGCGGCAGTGTGAGGAGCCCAGCGAGCCGCAGGCAATGGTGCGCGCACAGGTGGGCGACCTGTCTATCCTTCTCGCTCCTCAAATAGCAAATGGCGCGCACCACGTCGAACTGCTCCGACACTTTAGGCCTACCCCTGCTGGATTTGTGTCGCTTCGGAACTGCAAAAGGAAAGGAAATTAGAATTAGTATATCTAATCCAACTCACACATACCGAAATAAGCGACCTACTGCTGGCTTCCCCATATCCCTCGGGAGTGAGGATGCGGTCACCCCGCCCATGATATGTGCTGGAGGCTCGCCAATCACCTCCTATGAAGAAAAATTGTTTCTTCCATTCACGGATTTTATTGGGCAGGTCCCCCAGAAATTTCTCCCCCGGACGTGCCTTCAGATAATAATATCCTGCGCCGTCCTGTGTCCGTTTGGTCACAGCGAAAACCTCGCCCAAGTCTGCCGAGGTCGTCGCATTCTCATAACCCTCCAGCCCAAAAACGGACAGGGCGGCGAGAAGGTTGCTCCACGCGTTCGGTGTAAGTTGGGTGATGGCCAGATTATTGTCTGCTAGATATTGGCCAATAATCGGGTGCAGTGGCAACGAAAGCCCGGCCCTCAGAACGTCTACATTCAGGGCGGTCATCCCCTCAGGAGGTGCGTCAACCCGCTCATCCTTCATTGGAGCATACATAAAGATGTCCAGGGGGATGCGATACTCCCTGCGTATGACTGGCAGGTCGCATTCATCAATTAGGCTCACCACCTCGCCGGCTTTGAACTCGGAGGGGGCAACTTCTTCCAGGTCGGCGAGGTCTGGGCGAGGTACCCTATTCGGGCAAGGGAAGCTCGCCGCATACTCGGCAATGTATTCATTCCAGTCAAACGGGTGAACCACCTGGGTGGGGACCTGGTACTCTACCAACTGGGGTTCCGGGAAACCGATACGGCGGAACCATTCGAGAGTAACTTCTTCCAGGTCGCCACCCTCCTCGCCGACCTCGGCACCACCCTCATCAACTTCCTCGGGCCCTTCATTGCCGCTAGCAACTCTTTCCTCTTGGGCGGCCTCGCCACCCTCCCCCCATACCTCGCGGCACACAGAACTGGAGGCTCCCTCCTCCGGGTCGGGTCGTAGCTCGCTGGGCAGTTCGCTGCGCGGCTCGCCTGACACCTGGCGAGCTACAGAGGTCGCCTCGGAGCTGGAGCCGATTTCCACATATGAAACCCGGGGTGGCTCATCCTCAGTCATTGGCCGTTTGTCAGGATTTCGGCCAGATAGGGTTTTACTTGAAGAGCGTGTCGACATGGTCTCAGGAAGTTCAAAAGTCCCGAAGTCCAAAATCCAATAGTCAAGGGTCAGGGAGATTCAAAGGTTCTCGGCACAATCCGCGGTCCGAAATACCGTAATGACGAGGAACCAGCAGAAAAATCAAATAAAAGATTGAAGAGAAGGGAAAGAAGATCGAATCCTACCTTGAAGAGCCTTCGAAAATCCGTCGAGCACAAGAAAAATCGGTCGCCGGGAAAGCTCTGGAATTCGAGATGCAAAAAAATGAAGAAATGAATCCACCTCACCCTATTTATAGACGTCGGGGCGAGGTGCAATATTCGCGAAATGCAAGGGCCTGTCTGCAAAAATTCGAAAGATAGCATTATTGTGGGCGGGAACCGAGGCCTCAAAAGGCGTGCATGACCCCTGGATTCCCGCACCACGTCGACCAGAAGCAACCACCTGGGTTGAGTTCGCTTGTCGACCCAACAATCGTCCATAGGTAGTTCGCCATGTTTTAAGTTTTCCAGCTCGCTTGCACATTCGACAAGGTCATAGTGCATGCGAGCTGGGGGGCAAATGTTGATATGGCGAACTTAACAGGTCGCCAGGACCCACCGGGATCCTGGAAGATGCGGAGGTCGCCCACATGGAGGTAACCTACTAGCGGAGCTCGCTCAGAGCTCGCCATTTATCCCTGGGATGGTCTCGCCGAGCTCCATCATCGCATAACGTCCGTGGGCCACACAAGGCACCAGAGCTCGCCATGGAGCTCGCCCAAATTGCCTAGACTCATCTCCGACGCTCACCGACGAGCTCGCCTATCAGTCGAGTAGAACTCTGATGGTGTACTCTTTTTCCCTCCGTCCGGTTTATCCACAAGGGTGGTTTACGGCGAGGTTTTTAATGAGGCCCATCTAGTCTAAGGCATAGTAGTAGGACGAGGCACAACATAGGTAGCAGTGTAAGGGACCAGGACGAGGGTTACGGACCCTCGTCAACACCGGAAGCCATATAGGCTCGTAAGGTGCCGTCTCACACTCGCACACCTATAAATAAGGCCTCTCTTGTACTATTCACACAATTCTGACGATTCTGAAAATCAATACTACTATTCTTGCGATATTTCTCTCTCTAAACTCTCCACTCTCCCTCCTCATATTTTACATCCAAGAACACAAATTCTTGGATTATTGTTTGGTAGGATTAACATGATGTAAAGCCACATAAACAAACACTGTTAATAAATTCTATCAACAATTTGGCGCTAGAAGGAGGGTCCTTTAAACCTGAAAATTAAGAAATATTCAAGAACAAAAATTAGGGTTCGTTGAAGATTTGAAGATGTTCTTGACAAAACTCAAGAACACTTGAAGATACACACACATCTTCATCCCCTGAACAAAGAATCCCGATTTCTGGACAAAAACCCGAATTTTTGGATTTCACAAAATCGGTCCGGAACAAGTTTTCAAACGCGCGCGTATATACGAATAAACCGAATTCTGGACAATTCATCACACGCAAGGCTAGACGAAAACTTGCACAGCTCCACCTAAGCTGGACGATAACCATCCAGGCGACCTCCATCACCCCGGCGACCTCCCTCCACTTCGTCGCCCCTCAGCGAGTTACCCCCTCCGAAACCCGAAAATGGCCAACACTCGAGCCGCCAAGGGACAGACCTCCGCAATTGCGGGAAGGTCTAGAGGGGGCAATCAAAACCAGGTCGAGGTGGAGACCTCACACCAGGTGGTGGAGACATCACAACCGCCTCGCCAGAAAAGCCCCGCAGCCCCGCGACCTCAGCGAACTGCGGCGACCCAGGAAGACTTAGCTCCCGCTCTGAGGGACTTGGTCAGCAATCCTGACGAGCTCCGACGCACCATCGCGACACTTCAAAGATTGCAGCAGCGACAACAGGACGAGCTCGCCCTAGTACCGAGGCGAGCTCCAGCCGCCGAAACCAGGGAGCAGACCAGGCCCACCCAGGGCACCCAAACCAGGGGAGACTACAGCGTACTTCCCACCGAGCAGGAGGCGAGCTCGACACAAGCCCGCCAGCGCAGGGAGAGGACCGGTAAAGCCAAAATGGGGGAGGAGGGTCCCGCTCCTTACACTGGAAAGGAGCCGGCCTACACCGGGGCGTCTGGCACCCACCAATCTCAGAGGAGGGAAGTCCTCCAAGGTCGCCTGGGCCCGAGATATGAAGAAAATGAGCGTGCGGTAGCCCCAGCTGCGTCCCAGGGGGACTCTGACCAGCAGCCGCGCAGGTCAGCCCACGAAAGGCTAAGGAGGCCCGCCACTGACCGGCTAGGCCCCCACGGCGGACACCAATTCCAACCCGTCACTGAGAGGTCACCCCAGAGTGAGGCACCTCAGGGACGTGCGTCCGTGAGACGCACGACCTTTGAGCACCCTCCGCCGGAGGTAACCCGTGATGACGAGCTGGCCTCACTGAAAAAGGCCATTGAAATGCTGCAAGTACAGGTAGCAGCTAAGTCTGGTGGACCTGACGCCACGACTCTCCCCACCTCTCCATTGGCACCTGCCATCCTCCGCGCACCGGTCCAGAAGAAAATCCAGTTTCCGGTAATGTCCGCGTACGAAGGAGAATCAGACCCAAAAGTCCATCTGGCCAAGTACGCGGATTTCATGATTTCTGTCGGTGCCACAGACTCCACCCAATGCCGAAATTTCCCGTTGACCCTAGGGGATCGAGCTCACCGTTGGTTCTCCTCACTTGCCCCGGGGTCAATCTGCTCATTTGGCCAACTCTCGCGGGAGTTTCTGGCCCACTTCTCTGGGTTTGGATCTTACCTTACCCAGAAGCACCGACTCGCCAACATCCATCAAGGCGAGAATGAAACCGACCAGCAGTACCTGGAAAGGTTCGACAAGATTCTGCTGGAAGGCGAGCCGGTAAGCGACGACACTAAGGTTGTCGCAGCAATGGGCGGACTCAGGAGGGGCACCGACCTCTGGAAGGAAATGCACCTCGCATGTCCCAACACTTATAGCAAATTCCGCCATAAAGCGGGGGTGTATGTGGCTATGCAGGAGGCACTACTGAAAGAAGTTGGTGCCCACGAGGAGAAGAAGTCCTACGGGAAGAAGTCTGGGGGCACCTACAAAGCCCCCCGGAACTTAAAGGCCTTCGGCGAGGGAGACGAGTTCAAAGAAAAGCTCAACCAGGTCCTCGCAGTCCCCGTCGACCACGTCTTCACTGCCGTCCAAAACAAGGCCATGCTGGAGGAGCCGAGGCGGATCCGCCAGGACCGCACGAAACTCAACCCCAACAAATTCTGTGCCTACCATCAGGCCATCGGCCACTTCACCAGCGAGTGTCGCGATCTCCTCAAGCAACTCTGGAAATTTTACGAGGAGGGGAAATTGGCCGAGTTCGTGAAGAAGGCCCCAGCCAAGAGACCAAGGTTCGAGAGGAGGGCCACCTCCGATGACGAAGAGGAGGAGGGGGACCAACCTGGCCCCCATCACAGACGGAGAGCACCACCCCAACCTCAGCAAAATATGGAGCCGACTCGGGAACTCTTGGTTCTTGAGGAGGAGATTGGAGCCGCGGGAGGCCTCCGGGACGGAGGATTCTCCATATCTAGGAGAAAGAGGAAGGCCGAGATCCGGGCCATAAATCAAGTCCAGGAAGGCAGCTCCGGCCCCAGGTCCACCTCGCAGCTCGTTGACGAGCTAACATTTTCTTCTGCGGACCTGGAGGGGGTATTGATGCCCCATAACGACTCATTAGTGATAACCGCCGACATCATGAACGTCCGAGTTCACAGGCTGCTTGTAGACACCGGCGCATTCACCAACATTCTCTTCAAATCCACCTTGGATGCCTTGGGTGACTTTGAGTCGTACCTGGAACCTAGCAATGCTAGAATAGTGGGGTTCGGAGAGGCTGTAACCGTCCCCCTAGGTAGTGTAAGGTTGAGCGTCCAACTTGTATCGACTGAGGATCCCGCAAGGAGACTGACTAGGCTCATAGATTTCCTAATTGTCGACCAGCAGTCCTCCTACAACGGGTTCCTTGGCCGCCCTTTTATTAATGAATTCAGAGCGGCGTGTTCGACCTACTACTACTGTTTAAAATTTCCAACCCCGAAGGGTTCTGGAACTATAAAAGGTGATCAGAAAAAGGCTCGAGAGTGTTTACTTCAAATCAAAGATAGCCGGGTCAAGAGGTCCGTTACGCAAGTCCACATCCTCGAAGAGGACATTCAAATCAACCAAGGTGTTGGACCTATGCCGAACACACAATCGACACCAATGGAGAATGAGGCACCAGGTGGAGGACCTGCGGGAGGTCAAGAATCAACGCCCATGGACGTTGACCCAATTCCTCGAGTCACCATACTACCCCAAGCTGACAGACCACCGGAAGAGTCCACAGCTGATGAGCTCGCCCAAGCTGAAAGCCAACCCGAAAACCTCGAACCGCGCATAGGCCACGAGCCTGCACGGATGTCACATGAGGAGTGGGACGAACTCATCAACGACCCGAGGTGGAAATATCAGAAGAGAAAAGCAACCCCCGTGGAGGAGTTGACGGCACTCCCGGTGGACCCGAAAAGGAACTTAGAACTCTACGTCGGTTCTGAGTTACCCGAACCGTACCGGTCGAGGATGGAGCTATTTTTGATGTCCAACCTGGACGTATTTGCCTGGTCCCATGAAGACATGACGGGGATCCCGTTGGAACATGCTTGCCACAGACTTAACGTAGATCCGACGAAAAGACCCGTGCGCCAGAAGCGAAGAAAATATGGACCAGACAAGTACGCAGCTCTAGCAGTTGAGGTGGAAAAGTTGTTAGACAACCAACTCATCAAGGAGGCTTTGTGTCCGCAGTGGGTCGCGAACCCCGTCCTGGTGAAGAAACACAACGGGACTTGGCGACTCTGCATTGATTTCACGGACCTGAATAAAGCATGCCCGAAGGACAACTTCCCACTACCTCACATTGACCAGCTGGTGGACAGCACTGCAGGCCATGAAATGATGACATTCATGGACGCTTTTGCTGGCTATCATCAGATAGCTCTGCACCCGGAAGATCAGGAACACACGGCGTTCTATACCAACAAGAACATGTACTGCTGGGAAAGAATGCCGTTCGGACTCATCAACGCCGGAGCTACCTACCAAAGATTGGTGAACAAAATGTTTGACCAACACATTGGCGAATCCATGGAGGTGTACGTGGATGACATAGTTGTCAAGAGTTTGAGAAAGGAGGACCACCTGGACCACCTGAAACAAACCTTCGACATACTGCGCCACTACAACATGAAGTTGAACCCCAAAAAGACCAGCTTCGGCGTACACTCGGGGAAGTTCCTGGGGCACCTAGTTAGCCAGCGGGGAATCGAGGTCAACCCGGCACAAGTTCAATGTATAATTGAAATGGGGAACCCCGACTCCATCCAAAAAATTCAAAGGCTAACTGGATGCATGGCGGCCCTTAACAGATTTATCTCCAGGTCCGGCGATAGAAATCGTCCATTTTTCGAGGCAATTAAAACAAACACACGTAGGTACAAAGAGGCGGCCAAAGCCAACGAGCTCCACCTCAAAAACCACTTCGTCTGGACAACTGAATGCCAACGAGCCTTCGAAGACATCAAAACATACCTGGCGGACACACAGATTCTGTCAAAGCCAATACCTGGAGAGAAGCTGTATCTGTACCTAGCCGCGTCGGAGGTGGCCATCAGCTCCGTCCTGGTCCGAGAAGAAGCAAAAACACATCTCCCAGTGTACTATGTGAGCCAAGTCTTACATGAAGCTGAGCGGCGGTACACCCCAACAGAGAAGCTGGCTTATGCACTAGTGATGAGTGTCAGAAAATTGAGGCCTTACTTCTTTGACCATCCGGTGGAGGTGCTGACAACGTTCCCGCTGCGTCAAATACTACAGCGCCCGGACACTGCCGGCCGCCTACTGAAATGGTCACTGGAGATCAGCCAATACGGTATAACTTACGCACCCCGAACAGCGATCAAGGGTCAAGCACTGGCCGACTTCATCGTCGAGCTAACTTTCCCACAAGATCCGACGAGGGGGCGTATAGCTCCGTGGCATCTCTACGTGGACGGATCATCGACTAGCATAGCAGCAGGCGCCGGCGTAGTCCTGATCAGCCCCGACAGACAAGTCTTCACCTCCGCAATTCGGTTTGGCTTTCGAGCAACCAATAATGAGGCGGAATACGAAGCGTTAATAGCAGGACTTAGGTTATCATTAGCTGTGGGGGCGACCAATCTTCAAATTTTCGGAGATTCCCAGCTAATAATATCCCAAGTCCGGGGGGAATTTGAAGCAAAAGATCAGCAGATGATGATCTACCAGAAGATAGCCGCGTATCTGATCTCGATGTTTACACAAGTTTACATCAATCAAATACCGCGGCTAGAAAACACACAAGCAGATGCTTTAGCCCGGCTAGCTACTAGCAACGGCGAAACCGAATTCACGGAGGTTGTGATCACCACACTGAAAAACCCCTCGACGTTCGACTACAAAGTAAATCAAACCTCGAGTGGGGGGCAGGAGGATAATGAAGATAGTGAAGATTGGTGCACCCCAATCCGAAAATATTTAACTGACGGAACAACCCCCGTAGACACCTGGGAAGCTAGCCGGTTAGCAAAGCAGACTGCCAGGTATACGCTACTGGATGGCCAACTTTATAAACGTGGATTCTCTCTGCCTCTACTCAAATGCCTAACTAAGAAGCAGGGGTCCGAAGTGTTAGAAGAAATTCACGAAGGGATTTGTGGGAGCCACACTGGGGGGCAAGCATTGGCATATAAAACGATCAGACAGGGCTACTACTGGCCCACTCTTCGCAAAGATGCCATCAGCTTCGCTCGAAGGTGTCGGAAGTGCCAACTTTTCGCACCTAACATCCACTCCCCGGCCAACCAGCTTAAGTCGGTTTTCAGCCCATGGCCTTTTGCGAAATGGGGTATCGACTTGATCGGCCCATTTCCACCTGGTAGAGGCGGTGTAAAGTTCGCTGTCGTGGCAGTGGACTACTACACTAAGTGGGCTGAGGCCGAAGCTCTCACAACCATAACCCAGGAAAGGATGATCGGCTTCATTTGGAAAAACCTGATCTGCAGGTTTGGACTCCCGCAGTCGGTCATCACTGATAATGGAAGGCAGTTCGACGGACAGAAGTTGAGGGACTTCTGCAGTTCATGGAACATCAAGAAGCACTACTCAACTCCATATCACCCCCAGTCGAATGGCCAGGTTGAGGCGGTAAATAAGGTCTTGAAACACATATTAAAGCTCCGCCTCGAGGAAAAGAAAGGAAGCTGGGCAGACGAACTCCCGGAGGTCCTATGGTCTTACAGAACTTCCTATAGGGCCAGTACCGGGGAGACCCCGTTTGCCCTAGCCTTCGGGACTGAAGCCGTGGTCCCGGTAGAGATCCAGAACAAGACTTGGAAGGTGGTGGGGTATGATGAGGAAAAGAATGATGAAGCCTTGGCAATAGAAAAAGATCTGATCGAAGAAACCAGAGCTTCATCAGAAATGAAAAACGCCACCTACAAGCGTAGAGCGGAAAAATATTACAACTCGCAGGTCCGAGACCGAAAGTTCAGGGTCGACGACCTGGTGTTGAAAAAGAAATTGATGGCCCCACCAGGTGTATTCGGTTCAAATTGGGAAGGACCATTCCGAGTCACTACAGCTTGGCCAAACGGTACCTATGATCTAGAAGACGCAGAGGGCAAAGCTTCTTCATACACCTGGAGCTCGGCACACCTAAAGAAGTTCTACCAATAGACTAGAATTCTGTAATTCCTGTAATAGACTAGTCGAAAGTTTACATCGGGAATATAGATGGCAACCGATGTAAATTACGTTGCGATAAAAAAAAAAAAAAAA
>JAPKLY010003557.1:803-18129 GCA_026898435.1 Prunella vulgaris | reverse complement strand
GCTTGATTAATGCTCAATAATATTCAAACAAGCTTTAGCGCCAACGCTTTGGGCTCGACTCATTTATAATCCTATGCATTTAGCCGAGAAATCTTCTCTCACACTCAATCACTCTCTGTCAAGTGAAACTCGAATGCAATTCTTTTCAATCTGTTTATTTCACATCTCTATATAAATTTGAACTTTTAAATAGAGTGAAATTCTTTCACCATATATCTTTGTTGCTACATAACTTCGGTTTTAGCTGGAGGCTTAACTGCCTAACTGATCCGATTTGAAGCCTGCAAGTCCTGGTTTATGAGATGGAAAGTTCTAGAAGAAGATCACATCCTAACCGCTAAAATGTGGGTTACAATTCTCGTGAATCTCTTGATTCCTATCTCCAAGGACATGAACTTGATTTGTGGTACCGTGGTCTTGGCGACTTATTCCAGATTTGACCTATAATTTGGTAGTAGGGGAAGAATTTGACCTACAATTTGGTAGTAGGGACTAGGGAGTAGATGAGGCCGTAGTGATTTATTCCATCTGGCCTCTTAAAATTCTATTCCGAGTCTCTTATTTATAAGAAATCAGTGACTTGAAGAGAAAGAAAGTGACATTCTTAAATCGGAGAACAAGGAAAAGATATTCACAAATCTTGAAGATATTATTGTATATTTTATATCCAAAATTGTAATTTACATAATATATGACACTGTTAAATTTAATAAATTTTTTGTGCTTACACACCAATAAAAGGGACTAAATTAAATCCAATTCTTTTCAATAATCAATTCAACTCCTGATGCGCAAATTCGTTTACAAAAATTTACTTAGCCTACAAGTGTATAGGATCAATGTAGTGGTAAGCTTGACCAAGTAATAATTATATCGAACCCTAGGGAGGTAATCTAGTGCAAGGAGACAAGAAAATGGAGTGCTACTAAACTATGAAAGCTGTAAATGTTTTCCGGATTTTTAGCAAAGCAAGAATAAAATCAAAGCTACTAAACTAAACTACCTAATTAAAACCAACTAAGATGAAGTGAGGATTGAAGTGCTTCGGGTGTTTTCAATTATGTGATCCTTAAACCTAATTTAATCTATGTCAAGTTTTTATTTCATTGGCTTCTTAGGCTAAGTCTAAATCTCGCCAAATTACTAACTCTCGTTCAATTAACTCAATACCCGATTAGAAGTGTTCTAAAGTTCTTAGTCTCTCTCAATGATCTAAGTGCCTCAACGAATGCACTCGTCTACACTAGCTCAACTCTCGCTTCTTGCTAATGAGTACAATTAATTGACATTCAATAAATCCGTTATCAAAGAACCCAATCAACTAATTTTCACAAAATCACAACACAAACCTCATGAGATATAATTAAATCTACGACCTATTGTATACATGCAACGAAAACCAACTCATCAAATAATCAAACTAGGATAAATCCTTACCTAATTGATTAACTCTCATTTCAGGCTAGGCTAGGCCTAAAAATAAGTAGCCCGAAATGAACCGGGCCGAGCTTGGCTCGAAAATAAGACTGATCTGATTCTGTTTTTCTTTTTCTAATTTTATTATGCAACCGAAGACAAGGTACCAAACTACCAATACATTAATACCAAAGGCCCAAAACAAAACATTACCCAAAACCTAAATCCCTAATTCTAATTTCTAGGTTATGCACCAACACCACACCACCGCACCGCATCGACGAACGTCCACGACACTGCGCATCGCTGGTGCATCCTTAGCAGTGGCTGTACATCAGCACGTCGCCGGCGCCTCCTTCAGCGATACCGACAACGACAACACTCAGGTATGTCTTCTTCCCTCTTCGTCTCTCTCTTTATATATACACACACACACATATATACTCCCCTCCTCTGTTCGTATCTCTCTCTCTCTCTATATATATATATATATATATATATATATATATAGGTCCCTCCCTTGTCCAATGTTCAAAACACACACACACACACACACACACACACACATATATATATATATATATATATATATATATATATATATATTAGACGTGTGTGTTTCCACTTTTAATTCCTTAATTAAATATAAATTATATTTTTCAAATTTAATTATTAAAGTAATGGACCATTTAATTTGGCCCGGTGACCAGACTGGGCCATTAAAATGTAGGCCTGATTAGTATCGGGCCGGGCCCAGCCTGTAAGATATGAACAGCCCGATGGACCAGTGCTGGGCCGGCCCGGCCCGACCCATTTGCCACACCTACTTTCGTTACATCAACTTAATACCTATCCCCTCTCGGTGTAATAGGCATTTCAACAAAAACAATTTAATAGATCATTCAACCCAATCACACACTCAATTAAGTAAACACAACTCTCGCTTGTTACCCACTCAATTATAATGCATAATAAAAGAAGAATAAACAACTAAAGCTCAATTAAACCATTAATTAAGAGCTCAAAATTACCAAACAAATTAAAATCCAAGCACATACATAATAGATCAATTAATTCTCACATAATATCCAACACCCAAAGCTCAAAATATTAATTCATGATGATTCCCATCAAACCCAAAACAATAATAAAGCAATAAATTAAGAACATTGAACCAAATGAAAAATATCACCTCATATAGTTTCAACACTCAAAATCTTGCAAGAAATTTAAAGACCACACTAAATTATAACTATGAAATTCAGAAAATTAAATATAAACCCTAAACTAGTGTCTTTAAATGTGTGTCCTCCAAGGTTGTAGAAGTCGGAAATCGGTAATCGGGCGTTTTCAGGCTGCCTAGCGCCTAGGCCGCCTAGTTTTTTTAAAACTTTAAAAAATACAAAATTAGGGCCGCCTAGGACCGACTAGAGTCGCCTAGAACCGCCTAGTTTTTTTTTATTAAATAAAAAAAATAAAAAATTAGAACCGCCTAGGGGCCGCCTAGGTCCGCCTAGGCACCGCCTAGGCGCCGCCTAGAATCACCGATTTTGCAGAAATCGGGTCGGCATGTGGCCGCCTAGCGCCTAGGCGGCCGGCCACCTAGCCCGATTTCTGCATCACTGGTGTCCTCTCCGCCACATGTGTCGTCCTCTAAAATATGAAAATTGAAGTATACATATTGTGGGAGCAGAGTTTAAGAATGAAATTTGCAATTAAAATTCCTAAAAAATCTGAAAATTCATATTTTTACCTCTAAGCCGAGTCAACTCGATCAACTTAGCGAGTTGGACAAGCATAGGTTGGAACTTTAGCACAGGGAATAAGACTCGGGTCGAGAGAAGTTGAGTGAACCGTGCTCGTGAATTTCATTCATTTCTTTCTCAATCGGGTAATTCCAGGTGTGAGGCTGAGCTTCAGGCTGTGGCGGATGAGTTTCTTCTTCCCGAGGCGGATTCCGGCGGGAGCTCTTGAGTCCGGCAGCTGTAGAATTTCCCGCGAATAGTTTCCATTTCCGGCGGCTGAGGCGTCCTTCGTTTCCAATTTCCGAGCGCGGCAGAGTGGAGGCTCATTTCCGGTTGCTAAAATTGATTTCTGGTGAAAATGTAATTTTGAACAGAGGATGCGATGGCAGGCTGCTGTGCTTCAGGGTGTGAGAGAGAGAACTCGCCTTTCATGGATTCCGGCGTAATTGCAGGTCGTGGCCGTCCTCTTCTCTTTCAATTTTCAGGCGGATGAGTGGGATTTCTTGCTTGGTCGGTGGCTGGAGAATTAACGGCAGTTGGTGGTGAATTCCGGTGGAGCTTCGATTAATTGCAGGTGAATTGGGCAAACTTCGATTAATTGCTGGCGAATTCCGACATTGTAGTGTCGATGGCGGCAGCTTTCTCAATTCCCGTCGGCCATGGTGTTTTCAGCGCGACATTCTGTTATGGAGAGAGTGGTTGAAGGAATGCCATGTTTCTTCTCTTTCTCTTATCCTCATTCATCGTCAAAGTTGTAAAGGTGGACTGCTTCTTTTATCACTCTACATTTTAAATCAATAATAATGAGCCTCCAATTCTTTGGGCTTCTAATTTTAACCAATAAATTAGCCCAACAAATTAATAACAACTTGACCCAACAATTTAAATAAATAGAAAATAATATCTTAATTAAGCCCAAACAATCTTTCAACCATTTAATTCATGAATTAATTTTAAATTTTCAATAAAATTGCAACACAAGTAATATTTTCACAATTAAGCTCAACTACTCAATTTAGTGTAGAAAATACATAAAATCCTATTAAAATTAACAATAAAAACACAAGAATTTCGAGCAATTTTCACACTAATCAACCGCTTTTACAATAGGCTTCAGACGCCTATTTATAATACTAAACGAAATTATAATAAATCAATTAAAGATACTAAATAGTATAATATAAAATCCTAACATAATCAAATCGAATCTCAACAATATAGAAATATAATACTCCCTCCATCCCGGAACTACTTTCATAGTAGTTCCGGGTTCTCGAATTAAGAAAAAGTAAGTATGTGAGTGTAAAGTTAAATAATAAAATAAGAAAAAGTGTACTTTATTAACTATTGTGAGTGTAAAAAGTTTTATTTTTAAGTGTGTGAAAGAAGAGTTGGGACGTCCAAATAAGGAAAGTGTGAAAATAGTTTTGGGACGGAGGGAGTATATAATATCCTATTTTCCTCATCCCCATCAGTATACTACAAAAAATGCGCGTTTTAGCAATAGAAATTAAGGAGCGCCTATAAAGACAGTTGCTAGTTTGGACATTGACGATCGATTAGCGACCGGATGTCACAAAAGACAAAGTTTTGAGACCGCCATGCAAAACAGTTGCTAAATTAGGCAATTGGGTGACTATCCACACGGTCGCAAAACTTATTCCACGCTAAATTAATAATTACAGTTGCTAAATAAACTGCCATAGTTGCGACCGTTTGGACGATCCCCAAATTTAAAATGTAGATTAGCGACTGTATCTGGCGGTCTCTAAATCACCGCCTTCAACCCGTGTTGTTAAATGCATAAAAATAAACAAAATTATTAATTTAAAGTAGTGTAATGTTAAATTTATAAAATACAAAAAAATAGTGATATATATAAATTAGAAATAAAAATGATTTAAGTTGATAAATTTAAAAAATGACTCAATTCGAACTTATATAAAATTAAATACGTAAACAATAACAAATATTTTATTTTTAATAGTGTAACACATTAGATTTTTAATAGTGTAACACATTAGATTTATAAATTAGAAATAAAAATAAATAAATTTGATAAATTTTAAAAAAATTTTTACGCAATTAGAATATATATAAATAAATATATTAGAAACTAACAAATTAATATTTTTTAGCAGTATAAAATATTAAATTTCTAAAATAAAAAAATAAAAAAAATTAATTGATAATTTAAACTTAATATCTACTTATATATAATTGAATGCATAAAAATTTAACAAATTAATAATTTTTAGTAGTGTAAAATGTTAAATTTATAAAATTAAAAAAATTATTGAAATATATATGTATATAGTAAGTATTGTGTGAAAGTGATTCATAACCTGAACTACTTTTTAACAATGTAAAAAAATAATTATAAATATAAACCTTGTATAACAAAATAATTTATATCATCAAACTGCTTTATATAATACTTTATCCCATATTATATATATAACCAAGAGAAATTAATTGTATCGGGTCAAAATTGTTTCCCACATAATTTGACACATTTAACATATTAGCCATGTGTGTGATCTGACAAAGGCCATTTAGGATTTGCCCCTTTGGTTGGCCACTCCACTCACACGTTATTATCATCCTACTATTTCTAACAAATGGGATACCTTGTTTCATTTATGGAGATTTTTGCATTTCTATTCCCACGATTTTATTCCAAACATTTTATCGTTTGTCCATAAGGTTTTTTTTATATTTGTAATTTTAAATATTATAAAATTTACAAATTTGATCCCAAAAAATTACAAAAGTTATAAATTTGGTCCCGCAAATTTGCAAATTTTGCCATGTTTGGAACTATAAGTATATGAAAAAATTGTATGGCATCAATAGTGAAATATTTGGACCAATTCAAAAATAATATATATTTTTTTAGGATCAAAAGTGAAAAAAAAAACTCTTCATTTAATTATAAGAATTTAAAATTCTTGCGGTTTGCAATCCACCTACTTGTTTATTTATTGGGTAAAAATGATCACAAATTTCATTCACAATTCAGTGGGCTTTAAAAAAAATTATTGTGTTTCAAATTTTGCTTTAAGAAATTAAACCTGTTATGAATTTAACTGCAAATGTGAATTCCAATCATATTTGGCTTCCTTTTTACATTGACAACAAAGATTTGGCAACAACAATGTGAGGTGGCCCAATCGTAAGTAGGGTTCACGTTTGCTTTTTTATTTTCCATGTCCAGACGAAGTGACAGACAAAGGCATGTGAACTGAATAATTGTGCAGATCCAGTCGTTATTTTCACGCCAGCACGCACATAGATAATTTTATCTTTAAAAGCAAACACTCTAAAGTTCGATCAGCCAAAAAATATTACTAGAATTGAACTTATGTCACTATACTGTGTAGCAAAAAATATAAATTCCTTTCTTCAAAAAAAAAAAATTCTAAATTCCTTATTAAAAATGTAATAGAAGATCAATATATATGACATCATTTAATTACTAATAAGTTTAATTGTCTCAACAGAAATTGTAATTTAAGTTACTAAACATTGACTAAAATTAAGGAGAGTATCTTTCTCACAGATATGATACCACCGCCAAGTAGGTTCCAAGTGTAGATTTGATGATAACATGTTTTTTTAGATTAATAAATGAGGAATAAAGTACTGTTGCATCACACACGTTTAGAAATTGTGAGGTATTAAAGTCGGATAGATCATAGATACTTCTAGGTTGGAGTTTTTTTTTTCTTGAAAAAAAAATATATCAAACATTCTAAAAACTCATTTAATTTCTAGGGGAGATCTTTGTGTTTTTTTTTTCAAATGGAAATTGTTTAATAGCTAGTTTATTTTAATAGATATTTCTAATGAACAATTAATTACTCCATCCGTCCCACTATAAGTTGCTCATGTTGCCATTTTCGCCCGTCTCCCTATATATTGTTCATTATTTTTTACTTTCCTTAGACACTACTATTCACTTCTTTATTATTATTTTCAATACTTTTTACACTTTTTCATTACTTTTTCACTTTTTCCATCACATAACTTATATTTTTTCGCTTTTTCCATCACATCACTTATACTTTTTCACTTTTACCTTAATTCGTGTGTCCAAAAGCAACGAGCAACTTATAGCGGGACGGAGGGATAATTAGTCCGATCCTTTTCTGTGTGATATTTCATGCATGGTAAAATTTTATCAAAAATGAATATGACCTAAAATAATATTGTAGGATAAAAATATATCAATCTTCCTGATTTGGTAAAACAAATGAGTCCCAAATGTCCATCGCTCTATGTCTAAACATGCCGTTTTAACTTGTTGAGCGTGGATAATTCTAGAAATTAACTATCTAAGATCGTGATGTCTTTGGTTCGAAATACAATTTGAGAAATTTTATTCCCTCTTGTTGCAGAGGTTGTACGTCCCCATTGGATAATCTGAGGGAATCACAGTTCCACACCCCTATAGCTAGCACACAAATTCTTGCTAAATGCGTGATGTGAGTTAGTATGTATATACACATATATATACATTTATCCAATTACTTTGGATCCTTCGTCTATAAATTAAAGGAAATTTTATATGAACTTTTTTTTAAAAACAAATTTTAGTTCTAACCTATAAATTTTAATTTTCATCCTTTAATTTTATTTATTTTTTATTATAATCCTATTAAATTTTAAATTTAAGATTTCGTCCTATAGCCCTAATTAAAAGCTTATCAGACTCTTTATCCATTTTATCCATAATTTATGTTTTATATTAATATATTTATAAAATATTTAACCAAGCACTCCTTTAAAGATAGTTATAACCATTAACAGTTATATAAACATTCACTGAAAAATTCTAAATGTTTGACTAATATAGTAACCTATAAACCATAATTGCAAGTAAATACTTTCGAATCTTAAAAATATTAAATTAGTTCACCCCAAAAGCCTCACTGTTTTGGGTCGTTTTTTTTATTAAATAAATCCGTACATAGGCACACATATATATAATTAATTATTGCAAAAGGGAACCTTGGCATGCCATTAATAATATTATATGATTATATTCCATATTTCTTTGTTTCTCACGTGAGAAATTAGTTGAGTTACTCTTACTTTATTTCCCACAAGTGCTAAATTAATTGATTTAATTAATCCTATTTTATTGTAGCACGCTAAATCCTTGCTGATGTTGGGTACTATATATATATATACACACACACAAACAGGCATGTCCAGTCCAATTACCATAGTTTCTATTTCAGGAAATTAATCATGGGAGCTCTAGCAAAACTCTTCACTTACCCTGAAAAAGTTGTTGATGCATGTTGTCTAATTTTCCCAGAATTAATCAAGATAATCATGTTGTCAATTTGCATGTTGTGCAAATACTACAACATCATCACTATCAAGTACAAATATGAGTCCATGATCAACGACAAGTGCTCGAAATTCTGTTACACGAAGAAAACGAGGCCCGATTTAGACGAATGCAGCGTGTGTTTGTTGGAGATTGAGGAAGGGGAAGGGTGCATGGAAGTAGATGATTGCAAGCATGCATTTCACAGAAATTGCTTGGAAAAATGGCTGAAAGAGTATAGTGCCACGTGTCCATTGTGCCGGAGTGCGGTGGTGCCGAAGGTGGTGGTGAAGGAGTATAAGAAGATGCAGAGTGAAGAAGAAGATGATTGGATTGAGAAAGAGTTGGCTCTTGTTTTCTTCAATGCCTTAATGGATTTTAGGAGTTGCAATGGATTCTTACACTAAGTACTTTTGATATTTTTTAGGGGGATTTGTTTTTTATTTTTACTTATTTTTTAATCTTTCGATGTACATTTACTAATGGAATGCCAAAAATTTATAGATATGAGTCTTCATGGCCTAACCTATGTGACTCTTCACGTGCTTCTACTGCTAAAAATCAAACCAAACTATTTAATAAAAACTCATTTGAGTTTGATTTGAATTAGATATCAAACAAATTAGGACATAAATTTATTTTGAGAATAGTCTAAAGATCAGCTCAGACTCAAGCTAGACTCGTTCTTAGCTTGATTAATGCTCGAGCTTGACTCGTTTACTTATCAAATAAATTTTAAACATGAATACCAAAGCTCAATAATATTTCAAACAAACTTTAGCGCCAATGTGTTCGGCTTGACTCAACTCGACTCGTTTATAGTCCTATGCATTTAACCAAGAAATCTTCTCACACACTCAGTCACTCTCTTTTAAGTGAAACTCGAATGCAATTCTTTTTGATATGTTTATTTCACCTATACAAGTTTGAACTTTTAAGTTGATGTAATTCTTACACGATATATCTTTGTTGCTACATAACTTCGGTTTTAGCTGGAGACTTACCTGCCTAACTGATCCAATTTGAAGCCTGCAAGTCCTGCTTTATGAGATGGAAAGTTCTAGAAGAAGATCACATTCTAACTGCTAAATATGCACTCCACAACATCGCACCAGAGAACACTGTTTCTAGAAAGTTCAGTTGTAAATTGTAACTAATAACTTTAACCACCGGAAATAATTCATGTATTCCGAAGCAAATTTCACTTTTTTATTCTAAATTTCTCTTATGTGTATTTTTTAAATTCAATTTTAATAATGATAATGGATCAACTCCACGAATTAATTTATAAATAGTGTAGATTTAATGTTTAAGATTATTATTATTATTTTTTTAAACTTTAAGATTCACAACTCATGATATTGAGGTTCCATCAAATTTTGAGACAGGGCACCGAATTAGTTATGACAATGAATTCCCCCTGCATTCATAACGAACCAGCTCCTAATTAAAATTAATAAATAAAAAGGATTCAAATAATCACAATACCCTTTTATAATATTAATTACATTCCCCACTTTCATTCATAATCAACCAACTACTAATACGTACTACCTATGCCCTTGAGTTGGAAACACGAAGAAAAAAAAAAGTCCCACTTGTGGTGATTCTCGCTGTAGTGGAATAGTGATTTTCCTCTTGTAGTAATTGTGGTTCTAGCTGTAATGCTATTCTGAAATGCAGTTCCCGGTGGTCCCCCTCTTACTGTTCTAATTTATACCGAGATTGACTTGAACTAATATTTTGCAAATTAACAAAATCTAAACCCTCAAGAGAAATGGATCGTGTAGTATATGGACAAGTAGTATCGAACGTAAAACTAGGAGTGAATTGAAAATGCAATGTGGGTTGAAAATGCAAATAAAATTCTAACTATGAACTGAAAATGCAAAGTGGGTTGGTTTTTCTAAACTCTAACAATCATGGAACAAACTAAATAAATAATAAACACTAGGGGTGAGAATGTATACTTCGAATATGATTCACTAGGTATCCCCTATTCGTAGATAGTTCAACAAACACGCTATGCGTTTTAATTCACTTATATAGAGCCATCATTACTATATACAATTATTATCTAGATAAAATAACTACGTTGTTGTCTATTATCTTACCATCATGTTGAGTTCCCCCAGAGCCATCAAAACAAATTAAATCTCCTAGGGTGGTGAATTAATTACTCAATTCCAACATGGGTACTAAGTCTAATTAATTCATCTCTCACTATCATAGACAACAGTGTTCAAGGTCGGTAAATCTAAGAACCTAGACTCTTGGTCGGACATCTAAGCACTGATTTGATTCAAAATCTATATACTCACCCATACTTTTCATGTGATATTTAATCCATCCAATGGTCGTATGCATTAATTAAATACACACAATCAAGTTTAAAGAATATTGCATGCAATTTTTACTCAAAAAAATGCAACTTTAAAATATAAAAAGGGAATCAAAATCATAATACATCTATTCCCCTACCCGCGGATAGGGTTCCTCCTAATTTCACATATCCGAAGTGTTAAGGAATTAGTGCATAATGAATCCTAAAAAGCTAATAAGATAAAGACTATGATTATTAAAGTCATAAATTAAAAAAACTGGAATTGCAAAAATAAAAAAAGAGATATCAGCGTAGGAGTACAAGAAATCCACAAACAAAAGCAATTAATTATCTCTCAAACTCAAACCCTTACTAATAAATTATAAAAATAAAAAGTTGCATAAGAATAAACCCTAACTCTAAAATAATCTAAAACCTCTGCGAAAGAAAATAAATTAAAATCTATTCTAATCTCATGTTCTCTCTTAATAAGCATATATAAACCAATCAGCAAATTGGGCCAAATTGGGCCTTCAATAATGATAATTGGGCTTGAAAAGAGGCTGCACAAGAAAATAATAGGAAGCCCAAGTTGTTTCCTTTTTAATTACCGCAAGAATGTGGCGGATTCCAGGTTCAGATACGGGTGAGTTCCGGTCGACTGAACAGCGGCTCGGATAGAACAGAGTGGTGGAGCGACGATTGTGTCTGGGTAGCGTGATTCCAACTCAGTTACGGTGATGGCGGTTGCAGGCGGTGGATCGGCGAACTATGGTTTGAAATTCTGGTTTCGCGGCGCCGATTTACTGTTGCTGCTTCCTTCAAATCGGCGAGAAGCGGAGGCAGCTTCCATTGGAAGGTTCCAGGCGGTGGATTTGAGGTCAGACTCTATGCGGTAGACTAAAATTAAGGAGAGTATCTTTCTCTGCTATGCACCGGTTACACCGTACAACTCAAGTTCATTTTTATATACAAAATACTATTGAAAAGTTACACATGTTATTACTGAAAAATGTATTTTTAATAATGTAACTTTTCGGTAGTAATTTTTTTTCAGTAATAAATTGTGTAATTTTTTAAAAATAACCTTGAATTGTACGGTGCAACCAAGGTTGCAAGTGGCGCTTGGCGGTCTGCGGACGATCGAGTGACGTCAAGCGCCAAGAACTGATTTCCTTCAGGATGAATGAAGAGAAGGAGTTGATTGAACAACTTGAGGAATTTAACAAGGCTGCTGATGATCTTGAGAACCTGGGAGTGGAAATTGATGATGATGATGATAAGGCTTGACGTTCCTGAATTTTTTGCCTAAATCCTTTGAGAATTTCAAGGATACTTTACTATTTAGGAGACAGGATCAATTATCCTTTGATGATATTTTGGGTGCGCTGAAAACAAAGTCTCTTCAGCTACAAGCTGATAGGAAAAATTCAGTTCAGACTGAAGGCCTGAATGTCAACTTTAAAAAGGGCAAGAAAGTTTTTCAGAACAAGAAGAATTGAAGAAGAACACAAAGGGGTCAAAATCTGGTGATTTTGTTGAGAGGAGAAAATATTTTGCTTGTCACAAAACTGGTCATCTCAAGAAGAATTGCCCTAACATAAATAGGAATCAGGGAGAAGAACAAAAGACTGATATAACTGTTGCTGCTGAAGAAGGGTACGATAGTGTTGAGGTGTTGACGATTACTAACTTGAAGCTGAATGATGAATGGGTACTTGATTCAGGATGTTCATTCCATATGTGCCCGGATGAAAAATTTTCAGGGAGTTGAGGAGGTTTGATGGAGGCTCAGTTGTGCTGGGCAACAATCAAACATGTAAGGTGAAGGGGAGTGGTTCTGTCAGGATGAAACTGCATGATGGAGTAGATAGGATACTCTCAAATGTGAGGCTGGTGCTAGAACTGAAGAGAAATCTGATCTCCCTGGGTTCCCTGAATCAAGTGGGTTATGAATTTAACACTGAGAATGGTTATATCCTGATAACCAAAGACAAGAAGGTATACATGAAGGGCAAGAAAGTCAATGGGTTGTATATCCTGATTGGGAGCACCTCTACTGGGTCAGCAAACAATGTTATGGACAGCACTGAGACAATGATATGACATAAAAGGTTAGGCCCTATTGGAGAAAGGGGACTCTAAGAACTGACAAAGCAGAAGGTATTTGGAGATGGAAAGGTATTCAAGATGGATTTTTGTGACCATTGTGTCCTGGGTAAATCCAAGAAAAATGCATTTCCAAAAGGGTAAGAGAACTACTGATGCACCTCTGGATTATGTTCATTATGATATCTGGGGACCAGCTAAGGTGGAGACTCATGGAGGTGGAAGATACTTCATGACAATCATTGATGACTTCAGCAGGAAAGTATGGGTGTTAATACTAAAGCAGAAGAGTGAGGCCTTAGCAAAATTCAGAGATTGGGTCAGTGAATAAGAAAATAAAAGAGGAAAATCCATTAAACATCTCAGGACTAATAATGGATTGGAGTATGTATCAGAGGAGTTCAACAAATTCTGCAGAGAAAAGGGAATCACTCGACACAGGACAGTTCCTGCAAATCCTCAGCAGAATGGCCTTGCTGAGAGGATGAATAGGACAATCCTAGAAAAAGTCAGGAGTATACTGTCAGATGCAAAGCTACCCAAGGTGTTTTGGTGGGAGGCAGTCAGTACAACTTGTTATCTCATAAACAAGTCACCATCCTCAGCAATTGAGTTCAGGACACCTGATAAGGTGTGGTACGGAAGGATATCGAATTACAACAACCTGAAGGTATTTGGTTGCTCAGCTTTTGCCCACATCAGGCAGGATAAGCTGGAACCTAGAGCACTGAGATGAATCTTCTTAGGATATCCTAAGGGAGTAAAAAGACACTCCCTCCGTCCCGCAGGAATTTGCACCCTACGGGACGGCACATTTTTTAAGAAAAATTATTTTATATATAAAGTAGTGGCATATGGGTAAATATGTGTAAAGGTTTGTGAGTGTGCACGTAAATCAATATTTCCTTTTTTGGTAGTGTGCAAATTTGTGTGGGACGTCCCAATAAGGAAAGTGTGCAAATTCCTGTGGGACAGAGGGAGTACAACTTATGGTGTCTGGAACCTGGTCACAAAAGGTGTATTGTCAGCAGAGATGTGACTTTCAATGAGAAAGTCATGGAATACAATCAGCCCATAAGCACTTAGGACTCGGATAGAATTCTTTCAGAAGAAGGATAGGTAATTAGAACACGTTTTGCATTAGTTTAAATCATAAGGATAACACCCGAAACATATCTCTCACCTCGCACTTCAACTCGAAGTTAGGATAATTTACTTGTTTTTGCTTGCTTGTTAATTACAATTGCTAGTTTAAAAACCGGTTTAGTTGCTATAATGCTTATGCCAACACATGACTTCGGGGCTCCATAGCTCTCTCTTGTCCTAGGTCGATAACTACTAGGTCGTTTTACTTGCATGCTACAATTACCCATCCGCTTTTGGGTCAATTTGCTTTGAATTCTAAATCGTGCAAAAAGACGAAAAAGTCAATACCTTCTTCTGAAAGAATTCCATCTGAGTCCTAAGTACTTATGGGCTGATTGTATCCCATGATTTTCTCATTAAAAGTCACATCTCTACTGACGATACACCTTTTGTGACCAGGTTTCAGACACCATAACTTGTATCCTTTTATTCCCTTAGGATAACCAATAAAGATACATCTCAATGCTCTAGGTTCCAGCTTGTCCTGCCTGATGTGGGCAAAAGCTGAGCAACCAAATACCTTTAGGTTGTTGTAATCTGAGATCCTTCCGTACCACACCTCATCAAGTGTCCTGAACTCAATTGCTGAGGATGATGACTTGTTAATGAGATAACAAGCTGTATTGACTGCCTCACCCCAAAATATCTTTGGTAGCTTTGCATATGATAGCATGCTCCGGACCTTTTCCAAGATTGTTCTGTTCATTCTCTCAGCAAGTCCATTATGCTGAGGATTTGCAGGAACTGTCCTGTGTCTAGTTATTCTCTTTTCTTTGCAGAGATTATTGAACTCCTCTGATACATACTCCAATCCATTATCTGTCCTGAGATGTTTAATGGATCTTCCTCTCTTATTTTCTTGTTCACTGACCCAATCTCTGAATTTTGCTAAGGCCTCACTCTTCTGCTTCAGTATGAACACCCATACTTTCCTGCTAAAGTCATCAATGACTGTGTCATGAAGTATCTTCCACCTCCATGAGTCTCCACCTTAGCTGGTCCCCAGATATCAGAATGAACATAATCCAGAGGTGCATCAGTAGTTTTCTTACCCTTTGGAAATGGAATTTTCTTGGATTTTCCCAGGACACAATAATCACAGAATTTCATTTTTAGTGTCTTTCCATCTCCAAATACCTTCTGCTTTGTCAGTTCTTGGAGTCCCCTTTCTCCAATATGGCCTAATCTTTTATGCCATATCATAGTCTCAGTGCTGTCCATAACATTGTTTGCTGACCCAGTAGAAGTGCTTCCAATCAAGATATACAAACCATTGATTTTCTTGCCTTTCATGTATATCTTCTTGTCTTTGGTTATCAGGATGTAACCATCCTCAGTGTTGAATTCATAACCCAGTTGATTCAGTGAACCCAGGGAAATCAGATTTCTCTTCAGTTCTGGCACCAGCCTCACATTTGATAGTATCCTATCTACTCCATCATGCAGCTTCATCCTGACAGAACTACTCTCCTTCACCTTGCATGTCTGATTGTTGCCCAACACAACTGAGCCTCCATCAAACCTCCTCAACTCCCTGAATAATTTTTCATCCGGGCACATATGGAATGAACATCCTGAATCTAGTACCCATTCATCATTCAGTTTCAGGTTAGTAACCGTCAACACCTCAGCACTATTATATCCTTCTTCAGCAGCAACAGTTATATCAGCCTTTTGTTCTTCTCCCTGATTCATATTTCTGTCAGGACAATTCTTCTTGAGATGACCAGTTTTGTGGCAAGCAAAACATTTCCTCCTTTCAACAAAATCACCAGATTTTGACCTCTTTGTGTTCTTCTTCTTCTTGTTCTGAAAACCTTTCTTGCCCTTCTTAAACCTGACATTCAAACCTTCAGCCTGAACTGAATTTTTCTTATCAGCTTGTAGCTGAATAGACTTTGTTTTCAGCGCACCCAGAATATCATCAAAGGATAATTGATCATGCCTCCCAAATAGTAAAGTATCCTTGAAATTCTCAAAGGATTTAGGCAAAGAATTCAGGAGCATCAAAGCCTTATCACCATCATCAATTTCCACTCTCAGGTTCTCAAGATCATCAGCAGCCTTGTTAAATTCCTCAAGCTGTTCAATCAACTCATTCTCTTCATTCATCCTGAAGGAAATCAGTTTTTGCTTCATGAACAACTTGTTGGTAACAGACTTAGTCTGATACACCTTCTCCAATTTACTCCAAACCTCAATGGTAGTCTTCTCCTTGCACACCTCCCTCAGAGGCTTATCCCTCAAGCACAAGATGATTGTGTTATACGCCTTTTCTAATATTTCTTATTTCTTGCCTGGATTTTCTGACGAAGAAGGAGGCCATTGATCTTCAGGCTTCAGGGCATTTGATAACCCATGATGAGTCAAGAGAGCCTTCATCTTAATCTTCCACAAACCAAAGTCGTTTGCTCCGGTGAATTTCTCAAAATCCAACTTGGTAGATGCCATGGTTGATGATTGATCCAGTCGATTCTTCCTTCTTCCCACAGACGGCACCAATTGTTGTGAATTTAATCGGAATAATCGACCTCAATAAGACTTTCGATTATCAGACTTTGAAGAACTTTGATGAACACAAAATGCAGAAATTAAGAAATCAAAGAACAAGTAATTTATGTGGTTCGATCAAATTGATCTACGTCCACGGGTGGGGTTTTCTCACTTCACTAATAAAATGGATAATGTTTTACAGAATACAAGCTTTCTCACTCTAGTCTCTCTAAGTAATGAGTGATATATGTTCTCCAGGTATGAATATGTATATATAGATGCCCAGATCCTAACTGCCCTCTAAATCCATAACCAATCAACGAGCTTGTATGGTTACAACCGCCTGAAATAACTGTTCCGGCATCCAATAGGATTGCTCCGCCAGCTGTCAAAATAACCACCTTAATGTCAGCTTGAAACCTTCAGCTTGAGTGACTCAGGAGATTAATCATTTTCAGCTCAGGATATGCCTGTCAGGATGCCTGACTTTACTCAGGAGATGCCCGACTCAGGATGATAATCTCATGATTATGCCTTCAGGTTACTGAGTCTTCAGGACAAGTGCCTTCACTGATCTGATCACTCAGGATGAGTGTCAGGATCAGAGCACTCAGACTCAGTGTCGCCTTCGTCCTTACTCAGACTCATTTTCTCTCAGGTTCAGGGCCTTGTCTCAAAATCAAGATTTAATACTCAGTATTCAAACTGTTGGAAATATTGGTTTTGACCATATTTTAATTAAATGTTAAGTGA
>JAPKLY010003556.1:0-18139 GCA_026898435.1 Prunella vulgaris | reverse complement strand
AGCATAGATCGGTTCTGAGTGTAGCAAGCAGTGTTGATTGCTTCAGCCCAGTACTTCTTGGGCAATCCTGACTCAGCCAACATGGTCCTGGCAGCTTCCTTCAGGGTCCAATTTCTTCTTTCAGCTACCCCATTCTGTTGAGGGGTCCTGGCTGCAGAAGTCTCATGAGCTATACCATGGTTAGTACAAAAGTCAGTTATAATAGAGTTTATAAACTCAGTTCCTCGATCTGATCGGATCCTGACTATGCTCTGACCCTGTTCAGTGCTCAATTGCTTGAGTAACTCTGGAAGCTTGACCTGAGTCTCCTTTCTGTTCAGCAAGAAAATAACCCATGTGTACCTGGAATATTCATCAACAACAACAAGGGTATATTTCCTACCCTTTATGCTGACAGGAGTAACTGGACCAAAGAGATCCATGTGCAGAAGCTGAAGCACTCTGTCAGTTGAGAAGGCTTCTTTCACTTTGAACGAAGCTTAAGCTTTGGTTTGCTTGCCTTCCTGACATGCTCCGCACACGTGGTCTTTGCTAAAAACTTAATTGGGTAGACCATCTACAAGAGAGAGTCTAGAAATTTTGTTAATAATCTTGAAGTTTAAGTGACTCAGGCGTTTATGCCAAAGCCAACTGAGCTCAGAGGAGCTCTTAGCGACCAAACAGGTTTCAGGAGAGCTTCTCTTGAAGTCAGCAAAATATACATTGCCCCTCCTGACACCTGTAATCAGAACCTGTAGTGTAGATTTGTCCTTCACAAGACACATGTTAGATGTAAATTCTACACTATATCCTCGGTCACAAAACTGACTGACCGAGAGTAAGTTATGTCTCAGTCCCTCAACATATGATGCATTCAGTACACGGACAGAGCCAATAACAAGGGTTCCGAATCCTCTGGTGAAACCCTTAGAATTATCACCAAAGGTTACCTGCGGGCCTTCCTGAGCTACATAATCCTGAAGGAGATCACGAAATCCGGTCATGTGCCTGGAACATCCTGAGTCCAAGTGCCAGTCCTTCATCAGATCCTCCTTCCTCTTCTTGTAGCCCGCAGCGACCTGAAAAGAATCAGGCCTCAGGTACCCATCTCGTATTGGGTCCTACTGAGTCAGCCATACCCTTCGGGATCCAGATTTGTTTAACAATTCTGATAGCATCAGAAGTGTAAACATGTCTCCCTGAAATATCAACATACACAGTCTTCTTCCTTTGTGCCTGGGAAGTTGAGGGTGTATGGGTGTCAGCCTAAGGTTCAGGAGCCCTATATTGATTCCTGGGGGTGGGCCTCCTGTTCCTCCTTGGCCTGGGTGCATTGGGCTGAGTTTGATCCCGAGAAGGAGCAGCTCGGGCCTGACCTCTTGGCACTTAAGGTCTGGCCTGAGTGCTATCGGAGTCAGGTCTCCGTTGCCTTTCAGAGGCCACCTGGTTTGTCCTACTCCTTCGAGGGTTGGGACGCTCCTGATGGGCTCTGTGCCTTATCTGAGGAGTCTGGACCTCAGTAGTCCTCGGCCTTGCCTGAGGCCTCCTTTGACTGGAGTTCCTTCCATCCTGAGCATTCCTGGGCTGAGCCTGAGAAGTGCTAGGGACAGAATTCTTTCCAGTTTGAGGATTCCTAGGCTGATCCTTGGATTTCCCTTGATCTGTCTTCCTTGACTCGGGATGAGAAGCCTTGACCTTTTCCTTAGGTTTTGGTATTGGTTTCTCAGCCCTTTGCCTGACAGGTTCAGCAGGCATTTTCTCCTTCCCTTTGCCTTTGTCCTGAAGAGTAACACTTAAGCTCTTGTCATCAGTTAGGGCAGGGACAAACTTCTTCTGAGAGTTGCTCCCTGAAGCACCTCTATTTTTCTTGCCCTTTGGGTCTTTTGAGGCATCATAGCCTAACCCAGCTTTAACACCATCAGTCAGCTGAGAGAAACTTGTTAACTCATCAACCACTTGGGTGGATGTGTATAACTTCTTCAGCTTAACCTCAAGATGCCCATTTGTTCCTTTCAGGGCCTCAATTGCAGTGGTGAACTGAAGCACCAACTCTTCATGAGCTTTCTCTTTTGAGATCAGCTCAAGATCCCAAGTGGTTTGCTCAGCACAAAGACGAGCTTGCCACTCAGTTTCGAACATCACTCTAAGAGCAATTCGCTCAATCATCAGTTGTTCCTGAGCAAGGAACAGATCAGTATCACGAGTCTCAATCAGTGAGCTGATTACACCTTTCATTCTTTCTACCTCCAGTGGAGCTTCGTCATGCTTGTTCCGAGCATGAAGCATCTCTTCTGGAAGATGTACTAATCTGAGGGCTTCCTCAGTATCTCTTACTCTGAGAGACTCAGTTAGCCGATCGTTCTCTCCACTCAGTTGCGCATTCACATCCACTGTGTGAGTATGAGTCTCCTGCAGCCTTGAGAAGTCAACCACCAATTGCTCTAGGGCGAGCTGAAGGCCGAGTTCTCCTGCTGAATCTGAGCTAAGCTCAGGTGCGTGATCAGGAGAAGAGGCCGAAGAACATACCTCATCATCTGCCATCAGGCAGAGGTCATCATACTCCTCATCGGAGAAGAGTTCAAGGGACCGGCGTCCTGGGCCATCTGAATCTGAGGAATCCTCAGCAAACAATGCTCTCCGGTCTGATGCCCTGAGCTCTCTCTTGGCTCTCCGATCCTCTCGCTCATTAGCACTGAGCTCCGGACAATCATACTGATAATGTCTGGTGTTCTTGCAGTGGTAGCACTGATCTACATCAGAAGCAAACTTTTTATCAGTGTACCTTTTATCTGATGACTCCCTCATGCTCCCTGATAATTGTTCAGGTTTGGAGCTGGATCTTCTGGGCTCATCATCTCTCCTCTTCTCATCTCTTCGTCGCTCAGGCTCATTGCGATCCATCCTGGAATCAGAACCCCTCCTTTCTTCTCTTCGGGGACTCGATCTCCTGGGGCTGGAGTACCTGCGATCACGGCTGTCAGTATAAAATTTCTTATACCTTCAGAATCGAGAGTTCAGGCTGTACTCCAAGGCTAGCTCATCCTTGTTCATGTCCTTCAGAGACTTAGAGCCAGATCCAGCCTCAGGCTCAGGAGTAGCTTTAAGAGCCACGCTCTTTTCCTTTTCAGGAGTCTTCTCCTCACTAACTTCCTCACTGACAACACCCTTCTTCTTCCTCTTATCGAGGTCGAATTCCAGAGCCTTTAACTCTGAGAATAGGTGAGAGTGAGTAATGTTGGTAAGATCCTGAGTGTTCTTCAGTAAGATCACTCATGTGCCCCATCTTTCAGGGAGACAGTTCAGGATTTTAGAAGACACCTCCCTCTTGGGAAACTCCTTCCCAAGGGTTGCTAGCTCGTTTATCATCTTAATGAACCGAGCTTCCATCTGATCGATGGATTCTCCTTCTAACATCCGGAAGGCCTCAAACTTCCTGATAGCAAGATCTCTCTTGTTCTCCTTAATCTTTTCTGATCCCTCACTCATCACCCTCAGAGCATCCTAGATCTCCTTTGCAGTCCTCAGATGCATGAGCCTGATCAAATTCTCGTAAGAAACAGTGTGGAGTATAATGTTTTTGGTAACATTATCCAGTCCGATTTGCTTAATTTGATCAGAATTAAGCACGGACCTCTCAACTTCTTCATCTCTGGCGGCTGGAACAGGAACATTGCCAGCAACAAGCCAGGTCGTCTGAAGATTCCTCATAAACTTGATCGGACCCTACTCAATCACCAGAGGCATCAGATCATGGATGGAATAGAGATGTGCGAGTACCCTGAATTTCCAATAGTCATAATTGTCAATAGAGAATTCAGGAAGATTGCCCTCGAGACGTTTAGAACCGGATGCCATGATATGCAGTTTTTAGAAATGAGATCTATTCAGTAGACCACCAAAAGTTTCTCCTCAGAAACTGTTGGTAAACAAAGTCAGTGGTCTTTTGAACCACCGTTCTGATACCACTTGTTGGTCCCGAAACGAGTACAATCAGTGTATGGGGGGAATACACTGATGTCAGATTTTTCTGAAAGACTCAGAAAAATACTCTTACACTCTCAGTCAGGATTTCCTGAATTACTCAGTATGCTGAAGGTCCACAGGGACAGCAGGGACAGTTCAGTAACGAGTCAGATAAGCTGAGTGTGAGTAATGTGCTCGGAAGCTCAGTAGAGATAACAAACCTACTGACTGCTTGGAAGCGAGTCAGTTGGACTACTATCACAGTGAGCTAGAGTACGTGCGGAAAGCGAGCCCTTAGATTCTACTCGTTTTAGTTTCTGAAAGCATTTTCTTTGAATTGCTTAGTAAACTGGTGGTTAGGGCTGAATGCACCGTATTAAGATTCAGGATGATTGATTCAGTCCTGAGGATAAAACAATGCAGAATGTTCAGTTTATTATGATGACAGTTATGATCCTGAATAAGTATGTAAATCAGCACACAGGGGACTTTTTAACGTGGTTTGGAGATAACCAACTCCTACGTACACGGCCTGATTTAACAGGAAGCTATCCTCAAAACCCTGAGGATAGGTGCTTGGTTTTACGTGCCAAGGGACACGAGTAGCCAACTTCCTCTCTTAGGAACTGACCCCTGGGCGTTTTACAAGTCCCAGTCCTTCTAACCAACCAATCTCACACCCTGGGTGGTTTGGTATTCTGGTTTCCAACTGAGATAGCTCTAGCAATACAAAACAATGCTAAATATTAGAGCTATCGATCTAAGCAAATACAGAGTGAATCCTACTACAACACTAGGGAAATTTAATTGCAGAGTGTTGCTATATAGTATGCTTTGAGAGCTTGGATTCTTGAGAGTTTTCTCTTGGAAATTTCCCATTAGCCTTGAATGGGTGCAAGGCTCTCCATATTTATAGGCAAGATTCAAAATAGATCCGTTGGAGGAGATCAAATCAAATCTTTCCTATTTAGGGTAGTTGTAGGCTAGAAATACTGTTTGACCTAACCGCCATGCTTATTCTGGCAAGTTTGTCCCACTGCCTGTAACTTCTGAGACGCATTAAATACCGCATTAAATGCTGCGCAGACTCCGTACATACGTGTCGAAAGGCCATTTGCTCTCCGTTCTAACGGCTAGTTAACTTTAAGACATTTGACCTTCCTCGTACATTCAATACTCTGAGTCTCTTGTTGATAACTCATTCCGTATGTTTGTCTTCATTGGAGTCTTACTGACATTCTCTTTGTCTCTTGTCCCATTGCATAAATAACCTTTTTTCTTTGGACTTACAAGGTTCAGGTGATTTGAACTAATGCCCGAGTCAGGTCTTATGTGTATTCAGCACAGCCTGATAGATTATTCAGCCCAGTATGTGTAACCTTTTTGCTTTGGACTTACATGGTTCAGATAAACAGAACCAAAGCCTTAGTCAGGTCTTAAGTGCATTCAGTACAGCCTGATAGATTACATTTACTCTTCACTAACTAAGATCTGTCCTGAGTATGCTTAGTGTACTCAGTAGAAACATCAGCCAATGGTACTTCAGGATTGACTTCAGGACGGATCATCAGGCTTCGATCTTCAGCTTCAGACCCAGGCAATTTTCAGTAAGACTGATTGACTCCTTCAGGATGGATTATACTTCAGACTTCAGTAAATTGGGTCGACTCCAATATTCTTCTGTCTTCAGCAAGTTCCTCCTGTACTGAATTTCTAACCTAACTATCCTGAACTATTTTATCCTGAACAGCTGTACTTAGGCAGATTCATCAGGAGTTTTGGGATCTAATCAAAATACTCAGATTGTCCCAACAATATGGCACTGACTGAGGAACAAAAGATCTCTTGTGCACAATTCCAACTGGTGGAAGATGCAGCTCACTGGTGGGAATCTTACGAACGGACGATGAGTGATGTGGAAAGACAAGACCTCACCTGGGGAGACTTCAAAGGGGCTATACTTGAGAGGTACTTCCCCCGAGTACAAAGAGACCAGAAGGAACAAGAGTTCGTTAATCTACGACAAGGAACTCTCTCTGTGATCGAGTACGAAAGAAAATTTAACCAACTATCTCGCTATGCCCCACATCTGGTGGATACTGATGACAAGAAAGCTCAGAGGTTTGAGCAAGGACTGAGGCCTGAAGTAGCAGGGATTGTAGTAGGTCTTCAAATGCTGAGCTATAGAGAAGTTTTTCATCGAGCACTGCTAGTCTCAATCAGTTAGAATTTGGAGTACAAGCAAACTCCAACGAATGTTCCTATTAATCGCAATTGGCAGACAAACTTCAAGAGAAACTCAGCCCCACCATTAACGGGGAATAACTACAATGTTCCTCAAAACCGTCTGAACTGTACAACCTACGGGAAGAAACATTGGGGTCGGTGCAACCGAAGTGAAGTAACTTGTTTTTTATGCCATCAACCGGGACACAAATCTAATGAATGTGCCTTACCATCAAATGTCAATCGTCAGCTAATCAACAACATGCAGTACCGCCCTCAACCTATGAATACCTATCAAAGCCGCCAGCTGCCTGCACCTAACAATCGTCAAGTAGTGGTCAGGGGTCCACCAAATCAAGATCAAAGAAAGTCAGGCCACATTAACGCTATTATGGAAAAGGGCAAAAGTAGTGGAGAACAACTACGACTGAAGGCTCCAGAACAACCTGAATAGAATGAAACACTAGCAAGTAACATCGTTGTGCTTCGAAAACCTGCATATATATTGTTTGACACTGGAGCTTCTCACTCCTTTATATCAGAAAAATTTAGAAATAAGTTAAGATTAATATGAGAAAAAAGAAGAGTCCTAAATGTGAATATTCCATCCTGAGTCACTATGAGAATTGAAGACCAAATTAGAGGTGTTGAGCAATTTTACTAATTGTAATATTATGTGGCTAATTCATCTATGGAAATCACTCAAACAATAATTAAAAGATGATAATTGGATTTGTAATATGAATTAGAAGTAGAAATGTAGAGAGAGGAATTTTTGCAATGTATTTCTTGTATTGGAAATTTCAGATCCTTACAAAAGAGGTGTTTACACATATTTATACCCTCTTAACCTAGCTGACCTATACACTTTCGAGAGGTTCTTTAGACATCTTGTATCTTCATTCCTGAGAGACGGTCGACTAGCTGGGTGAGCAGCATGGCGAGCAAGCGGGCGAGCACCTTGAACTTGTCCATGTGGTTTGATGCCTCACTACCTCCGGGCTGGGCGAGCAAGGCGGCGAGCAGGTAGGCGAGCACGGTGGCGAGCACCTTAGGCCTGGCTTCATGGCTTGATGTCTCGCCACCGCTGAGTCAAGCGAGTAAGTGGGCAAGCAGCCTGGCGAGCAAAGAGGCGAGCAACATGGTTTCGGCAACGTGGGCTTGTTGCTTCGTCACATCAGGGCTTGGGCGAGCATCCAGGCGAGCAACTTGCCTTTCAGCTTGTTTATACTTTAATTTCTCTTTAATCATAGAAGTTAATTCCTTTTATCAACATTTGCCCCTCAGTATATGCTTTGATTTGATTTCCCTTTATCAAAGTATATGCTGGAATCAATTCATCGTGTTGGCGAACAGTTAAGCGAGCAGCTTGGCGAGCATCATGGTGCTCGACCATGTGCTCGGCCTTTATGCTGGTCCTCTCTTTTGAAAGCTGAAGTGACACTCTAGAAAATGAGGCATCTCCTCGTGTACTGTGCCAATCAGTCACACGAAAAGATGTGTCTCTTTAAAAACTTTTCAAATTTCTTGCAATTAGGCCCCTGAAATTTCTTCTTCTTCTTTCTTTTAACCCTAAGGTATAAATAGGGCCCTTTTCCACTATTCATCTTCTTCTTCATTCGTTCATCTCTGCAACTTCCGGTGATAGGTCTTCTTCCAGATTTCCGGCGTTCTTCGTGCTTCAATCTTACTTCCTGTGACGATTTGGAGATTTGACTAAAGGTAGTTCCCTTTTTTCTTTCTTTTTTATTTTTCTTGGTATTATATTCCTCTCTATCCCTTATGTTGTTATTGTTCTCCGGATTCCTTCTTCTGGATTTTTTTTGACCGGAATCAAGGCGGCGGAGTTACTACTTCGATAATTAGCGCATTCCTAGTCTTCTCTTTTCCTCTCTTTTCAAAAATGTCGTCATCCTCAAGTCACACCCTTTCTAATTGGAATTCGGGCAAACGGCCGATTGAGGAAGGTGGTCCGATCGCCGGTCTTTCTTTGGTACACCTGGCGGGTTCCGATCCCGAGATCGTGGAGGTTGACCGGCCATTGGAGAAGGGAGGCGAGCAGGTCGGCGAGCAGCTGGGTGAGCAGCCTGGCGAGCAGGTAGTCGAGCAACCTGCTGCTTGCTCCGATGTTGATGATCAAGAGGCCGTTGAGGTGTTCTCTAGCAGTGACGATGATGACTCTATTATCGAGTGGTTTGAGTCCGTAGGCTTCCCACATCCTCACATGTCTGAGAGGTCCATCCCTGAAGGTATCGAGTAGGAGTTCGATTGGAGAGCTTACTATGAAAGATATACTGTTGACTTCCCTACTCCTCCCCGATAATATCGAGAGCTTGAAGAGGGTGACCGCACCAATTACAAGGCAAACACTGTGGTGAGTGTTATTGATGAGGATGACCTTGCCACATTCCCTGTGACGTTACGATGTACTCTCCTTCGGAGAATGAAAGAGCTAATTGTCCTCCGGAAGGTCTAACAGCAATTAACTTGCATACTCTTGCTGCTGGTGTGACGTTGCCTCTCCATCCCCTCATTGGTCGTTTCTTGGAGACCACGGGTTTAGCTATTACACAGCTAACACCCAATGCTTGGACCTATCTGATATCCCTCTGCACGGTCTTTGCCTTGGAGAAGTATAAGGACCGCCTGACCTCGCAAGAAAGTGAATTATACCCTCTGCCTCAGCAAGTGCTCCGAGGAGGGCCAAGGTTATTACTACCTCAAGGCAAGGAGTGATATGAGGATTCTCTAGGGACTACCGAACAAGGTGAATGACTGGAAAGAGCAGTTCTTCATCATCGATGGAGATTGGCGTGCCCCGGACAATAATGAAGGACTCGGGGGACGTATCATGTCTCCTACTGAGTTTGGCGAGTTGCAGCGTAGGACTTTGTTTGTACTTGGGATTTTGTTTTTCGATATAGTGTCTAACATCTTGGTCCTTATATTGCAGGCTTGACCCCTCAGCGTCGGAAGAGAGCGAGCTTATCTGAGGAGTTCAAGTTCACCTGCATTCTCATCTGTCGTCGGAACAAGAAGGACAGGACGTTCGAGTATCTGAACAAGCCCAGTTGCCGCATTGCATCGGGGTTGATCACGACTCCTCACCACTTACGAGCTCAAGTTGCTCATCCCGCAGGTATATTTGTCATTCTCTAGACCTTTGATTTATGTTTAGAAAAAATTTCTAACTCTTTTCATGTCTCTTTCGATGTTTGCAGCCACAGAAGTTACCATTGCCATTCCTCCATCTTTCCAGGCATTAAACCAACTGTTTGGGATGGCAAGAACCAAAAGTGACCCCCCCTCCGTGGTGTTAGCCGCTCAAAAGACTGCACAAGCAAAGAAAGGTACCAGCACTGGGGTGAGTACCCGATCAACTGTTCCTCCTCGGGCTCCTCGCCTGGAGGATTGACAAGCCCCTAGTGGCTCCCCTAGCGGTAGTCGTCGCTTGCAACGAGGCGATGGGTCGCGCGTTGAGCGTGAAGGGGAGGCAGCTAAAAGAGCTAAGACTTCTAGAGCTTCAGGTTCCGGAGGCGCGGGTCTGGTTGAGATTCCAGAACCTACACTCCCAGTTTCTATCGGCACCTCGACGCCTCCGATTCCGATCCGTTCCATTGGACAGCTGACGGACATCTCCTACCTGGGATGGGACCAGGATCGGACGGCAGGGTATGACTCTGAAACCTCTAACATTCTTGTTCTTAGAAATTTTCAAAAAAATTCTAAGTGTTTTCTTGTATCATCCTCTTTGTTGTAGGTATGATCCATCATGTTATCAGCACCGCAGCCTGGCGGTTCATCAGTTCACACTGGCTCGTCCCCCAAAGACCCTCAATGAACTCCAGGGTCCCGTCCGAAGGGCTGTTGAAGCTGCAACGCACCATTGGACACAACCTCAAGATGCCATCATGCAGCATCAGTCGGTGACGGACAACATCTGTACCGTCATGCAGCATTCCAGTGGTGCCCTTATCACTGCTAAATGCGCCATCGAACAGGTTCTGATGTTGGAAAAGTTATACTCTGTTTTGACTGAGAGCACGAGGGAGGAGAGGGAAGAAATGAAGAAAAAGGCTGCGACTCTATAGGCTAAGGCCAATGCTTCATTGGATGCCGAACAGTCGGCAATTGCAAGTGTCGAGAAGGCCCAGGCTGAAGCTGATAGCCTTCGTGCCGATCTGGCCAGCATGCGGGTCAAGTAGGAGGAGGGTCGAGTAGCTCGAGGAAAAGTTGCCGAATTGGAGAAAGAACTCCAAGCTACTCGAACCCAGCTAGCTGAGCACAAGGCTGAGCATGTCGACATTCGGGCTGAGTCATCTAACTTCGGCTTCGTTTATGCCTTTGCTGAAAACCTTCGGGCTTATCATCACGTCGTTGGTGAGAATGCGGACCCTTGGGAGGCCTTGAAGAAGGAGTTTACCGAATTCCTCACCGAACGTCCTCTTAAGGAAGGTTTGGTGGTTGACATCGGGGACCTTGAGGATATGGGTGTCGACCTGAGTGTCGTGCCTCCTGAGCTGAAGATCATTGGCGGAAGGTATCCAGCCCTCCAGATCGATGCTCAGGATGACGCCATGGTAGACACTGAAGGTCTATCTCCTATTGAAGTCCTCCCAGGTCTCTCTCCTCAAGGTGCCAGCGAACAGGTGGGCGAGCAGGTCGGCGACCAGGCTGGCGAGCAGCAACCTGGCGAGCAAGCCGGCGACCATGCTGGCGGGCAGTAGGGTGTTTGACCTCCTTTTGCCTTGAACTTTTTATTTTTGCTTTTTACTTGTAACTTTTTGCTTCTTCACCCTCGAAGGCTCCCCACATGTACTTGAACTTCTTTTTGACATTAATGAACTTGTAGTTTCCCTTTCATAGATCTTGTTTATACTTGGTATGTTTTTATTTATGTTGGTGTCTAAGTTATTTATTGCTCGTTTACGTATATGGTGTTTAAATTGATTCGTCTTACTTTTCCTTTTGCAGAATCGCGAATTTACACCTTTCATTATTCATCTCTTTCGATGTAGGCTTATTGATTGGTAAGGACTCCCTTTTACTGGTATACTCATAGGATTAGTCTCAATACCTTGCCTTTTTATTTTTGACTTGTAAGTCCTTCGAGCTTATAACTTGAGACATTTTTCTATACACCATTCTGAAAGGAAACATCTTCTTTATTCAACACAATATGACTTTTACAAACTTGACTCTATCTGAATCGAACCTGCTTGCCCCTATACATGTTGGGCGAACAAGGTTTCAAAATTAAAAAAATTTTACAAGTCATTACTGGTAGAACTTCTTGAGGTGTGCGGCGTTCCAAGTGTACGACGATGGATGGCCTTGCATATCTTCCAAGTCATAGGTCCCATTCGGCCAACTCTTTGTCACCTTGAAAGGACCTTCCCATTTTGGACAAAACACCCCCGAAGGAACTGCTAATATCCGTCTCATCACCAAGTCGCCAACCTTGAACCTTCTATCCTTGACCTGCGAGATGTAATATTTTTCTGCTCGTTGTTTGTAGACTGCATTTCTTAACTCCGCCGAAGTTCTTGTCTCTTCAATCAGATCTTTTTCTACTGCCATATCATCTTCGTTTATTTCTTCATCATATTTGATTATCCTCCACTTCCGATGTTAGACCTCCACCGGGATGACCGCTTCAACTTCGAAAGTCATGGTGAACGGTGTCTCCCCGGTACTTGTTCTATAAGACGTTCTGTAAGTCCATAGGACTTCTGGTAGCTCGTCGGCCCAACTACCCTTTCTTTCTTCCAATCGGATCTTCAGGATGTGTTTCAAGATTTTGTTCACGGCTTCGACTTGTCCGTTTGATGGAGGATGATATGGTGTGGAGTAATGTTTCTTGATGTCCGATGAAGCACAGAAGTCTATCAGTTTATTCCCATCAAACTGTCTTCTGTTATCTGTGACGATCGATTGTGGCAACCCAAATCTGCACACCAAATTTTTCCAAATGAAACTTATCATTTTTTCTTGGGTTATCGTCGTTAAGGCTTCTGCTTCGGCCCACTTAGTGTAATAGTCCACGGTCACTACTACAAATTTTACTCCACCTTTTCCGAGAGGGAATGGGCCGATCAAGTCGATACCCCATTTAGGAAATGGCTGTTGAGCAATTTAGATAATTGAAGGATTTATGTGGCTAGTTATACTTAGGAAATCACTCAAACAATAATCAAAGGATATTAATTGGATTTATAATATGATTTAGTAGTTGAAATGTAGAGAGAGAAATTGTGTAATGTATCTCTTGTATTTTGGAAATCAGATCCCTACAAAATGAGATGTTTTTACATATTTATACCCTTTTTAAGGGTGAGGTGGCGCCCACTTAAGCCACATGGCTTCTGGTAGTGACAAGTGTCCTCCACTTGTCACCCCCTGGATGTTCTACCCCACTAACTCTAGCCTAAATGATCTGAACCCTTCATACAGGTTCCTTAGAAATCTTGTGTCTTCTTTTCTTCGAGGAAGGGACGAGCATTGTGGCGAGCAAGGGGGCGAGCAAATGGGAGAGCATCGTAGGCTTATCCTCTTGGCTTGCTGCCTTGCCGCATCCAGGCTGAGGGTGAGCATGGAGGCGACCAGCTGGGTGAGCATGAAGGCGAGCAACCTAGTCTTGGCTTCATGGGCTTGTTGCTTTGTCATGTTCAGAGCTTCGGGCGATCAAGTAGCAAGCAGTCCAGCGAGCATTGAAGCGAGCAACTGGGGATTGGCTATGTAGGCTTGTTACTTCGACACCTCTGGGCTCTGGTGATCATGTGGGCGAGCACCCTGGCGAGCATGTGGGCGAGCAGCTTACTCATTCCTGCTTGTTTATACTTTGGTTATTCTCTAATCCTCAAGCTTAGATCCTTTTATCAACATTTGTCCCTCAGTATATGCTTTGATTTGATTTATCTTTATCAAAGTATATGCTGGAATTAACTTGATGTGTTGGCAAACAGCTGAGTGAGCAGTAGGGCGAGCAACTCTACGAGCAACATGGTGCTCGCCTTTCTGCTTGCTCTCTCTTGACAGCTGGGGCGACGTTCCGGAATATGAGGTACCTCCTCGTTTTGTGTGCCAATCAGTCACACGAAAAGGTGTGCCTCTTTATAAACCTTTCAAATACTTTGCAATTAAGTCCTTGAAATTTTTTCCCTCTTTCACTTTAACCCGAATGTATAAATAGGGTTCTTCCTTCACTGTTCATTCTCTTCTTCACTTTCTCTCTAAAATTTCCGGCAACTCAAAAATCTTTAAGCTTTCCGTCGACCTTTGCTTCCCTTATTCCGACGAATGATTTTGGTGTCTCGATCAAAGGTAATCTACTATTCACTTTTGCCTTGCAATTTATCTTATTTGTGTTATCCTCTTTTTCTCTTAATTTTTCGAATCTTCATTTTCTGCACTTGTTCATCGGGTTCTCCGTCGGAATTCTTGATCAGAATCTTGTCGGTGATATTTGCAATGGTAGTTAGCACATCCCTAGGGCCAATTTTCTTTTTCTCATCTTTTTTCTCGATCCATGTCGTCATCTTCAAGTCGGACTACTTTTCACCAGAATTTGGGCAAACGGCCAATGGATGAAGATATGGAGGAAGGTGGTCCAATCACCGGTCTTTCTTCAGTCCATCTTGCGGGTTCTGACCCCGAGGTTGTGGAGATGGGATGCCCCTTGGAGGAAAGAGGCGACCAGGCTGGCGAGCAGATGGGCGAGCAGCCGGGCGAGCAGGTATTTGAGCAGCCCGTTGCTCGCCCTGATGGTGATGACCAAGAGGAGGTGGAGGTTCTTTCCAGTAGTGATGATAGTGACGACTCCATCACTGGATGGTTCGAGTCTGTTGGCTTTCCGTATCCTCATATGTCTGAGAGGTCTATCCCTGAAGGTGTTGCTCAAGAGTTTGATTGGAGAGCATACTATGACTGATATGCTGCTGATTTTCCGACTCCTCCTCGTCAATACTGGGAACTTGAGAAAGGTGACCGTACCCCTTACAAGGCAAACACTGTAGTGAGTGTTATTAACGAGGATGACCTTGACAGTATCCGTAGAGAGTATCACATCCCTTGTGATGTGACGATGTACGCTCCTCGGGAGAAGGAAAGAGCTGATTGTCCCCCGGAGGGTCTGACAGCAATAAACATACACACCCTGGCCGCCGGTGTGACGCTGCCTCTCCATCCTCTCATCAGTCGTTTCTTGGAGTCGACGGGTTTGGCGATCACACAGTTGACACCCAATGCTTGTACATACTTGATATCCCTCTGTACTGTCTTTGCCTTGGAGAGGTACAAGGATCGCCTGACCCCTCAGGAGATGAATTACACCCTCTGCCTCAACAAATGTTCCGAGGACAGCCAGGGTTATTATTACCTGAAGGCAAGGAGTGACATGAAGATCCTTGAAGGATTACCCAATAAAGTGAGGGACTGGAAGGAACAGTTCTTTTTTATCGGTGGGGATTGGCGTGCTCTGGACAACAACGAGGGTCTTGGGGGACGTATTATGTCCCCTACTGAGTTTGGCGAGTTGCAGCATAGGACTTGTTTGCATTTTGAATATTGCATTCGTTATAGTATTAATGTCCCTTGTTTCTTGTGTTGCAGGTTTGATCCCTCAGCGTTGGAAGAAAGCGAGTCTTTCCGAGGAGTTTAAATTTACTTGCATCCTCATTTGCCGCCGGAACAAGAAGGATAGGACGTTCGACTATTTGAACAAGTCCAGTTGTCGTATCGCCTCGGGCTTGATCACAACTCCCCACCATCTAAGAGCTCAAGTCGCTCGTCCCGCAGGTATAGCCCTTATAAGCTTTCATCTAGTACTTTTGAAATTTTACGAAAATTTTCTAACTCTCTTTATGTTTCCTGATGCTTGTAGCTGCAGAGGTCACTATCACCATCCCTCCTTCCTTCAGGATCTTAAATCAAAGGTTTGGAATGGCGAGGACCAAAAGAGATCCCCTATCATTTGTGCTAGCTGCTCAACAGGTAGCCAAGGCGAAGAAGGGTGCCGGCACTGGTCCGAGCACATGATCCACTGCTCCTCCTCGTACCGAGGATCGGCATGCTCCGAGTGACTCCCCGAGTGGTGGTAGCCGACGGTTACAACGGGGTGATGGTTCACGCGTTGAGCGTGAAAGCGAGGCTACCAAGAAGGCAAGGGTTACAAGGCCTCCGAGTTCGGGAGGTTCGGGTCGGGCTGAGGTTCCAGAGTCCACACTTCCCACTCCTGCTGGCACCCCGACTGCCCCCGCATCTATCCGCTCGATCGGTCAGTTAACTGACATCACATACCTGGGATGGGACCAGGAACGGGCAGCTGGGTATGACCCTCATACCTCTAATATCTTTATACTTCATGCTAACATTTATGAGTGTTTTCTTGTATGGCCCTTTAAGCAGGTACGACCATTCACGTTATCAGCACCGCAGTCCGTTGGTTCACCAGTTTGCACTCGCCCGTCCCCCGAAGTCTCTTAATGAGCTCAAGGGCTCAGTTCGAGGAGTCGTCGAGTCCACTGTTCGCCACTGGACCCAAACCCAAGATGCCATCATCCAGCACAAGTCGTTGACTCACAATATCCGTACGGCCATGCATCACTCGAGTGGTGCTCTTATCACTGCTCAACGTACCATCTAGCAGGCTGTGACGTTGGAGAAGTCATATGCGGTGTTGAATGACACCCTGAGGAAGGAGAGCGATGAGATGAAGAAGAGGGTTGCCACATCTGAGGCTAAAGCTAAGGCTTTTCTGGACTCCGAGCAATCGGCGATTGCAAGTGCTGAGAGAGCCCGAGCTGAAGCTGAGGGTCTCTGGGTAGAGCTAGCAAGTGTCCGGGCACAGTTGGAGGAGAGCCGGGTGGCTCGTGGGAAGGTTATTGAGCTAGAGAGAGAACTTCAAGCTACTCGGACTCAGTTGGTGGAGTACAAGGCTGCACATACAGATTGCTATACTGTCGAGGCTGTTGCTGATATCCGAGCTGAGTCTTCTGACTTCGGGTTTGTATATGCCTTCGCCGAGAACCTGCGGGCCTATCACCATGCTGTTGGTGAGAACGAGGATCCCTGGACGGCCTTGAAGAAGGAGTTTACCGACTTTCTTACTGAACGTCCTCTCAAGGAAGGTTTAGTAGTGGATATCGGGGATCTCGAGGAAATGGGAGTTGATTTAAGTGCTGTGCCTCCGATTCTTAAGATCATTGGTGGAAACTATCCGCCTCTTCAGATTAATGTTGAGGACGATGCGATGGTGGACACTGAGGGTCTATCTCCATTCGAAGTCCTCACAGGTCTTTCTCCTTCAGGTGCCGGCGGACAGGCGGGCGAGCAGCTTGGCGAGCAAGCGGCCGAGCAGGCTGGTCAAGTTAGCGGGCAAGATGTCGCCCAGGCTGGCGAGCATGCTGGCGACCAGCCTGGCGACCAGTAGAAAGTTAGGGATTTTCTTCTTTCTTCTTTTTGCTTTTGCTTTTTGTTTGCAACTTTTTGCTTCTTATGCCCTCGAAGGCGCTCCACATGTCCTTGAACTTCCTTTTGATATTAATGAACTTGCAGTTTCCTTTTTATTGGGTTGGTTTGCGTTTGTAGTAACGTGTGTGTCTAAGTTATTTAGTGCTCATTTTTTTATATACGGTGTTTCAATTGATTCGTCTTACTTTTCCTTTTTACGAAATCGCGAATTTACACCTCATTTTTCATCTCTTTGGATGTAGGCTTATTGATCGGTAAGGACTCCCTTTTAATGGTATAACCTTAGGGTTAGTCTCAATACCTTGCCTTTATTGTGGACTCGTAAGTCTTGTGAGCTTATAACTTGAGACATTTTTTTTATACACCAATTTGAAAGGAAACTTCTTTATTCAACATAATAATGACTTTACAGACTTGTCCTTATCTAGCACGAACCTGCTTGCCCCTATACATGTTGGGCGAGCAAGGTTTTCAAAGAAAATTTACACAAGTCTTCACTGGTAGAATTTCTTGAGATGCGCCGCGTTCCAGGTATATGCTGAAGGATTGCCTTGCATGTCTTCTAGATCATAGGTTCCATTCGGCAAACTCCTTATCACCTTGAAGGGTCCTTCCCATTTCAGACCAAACACTCCTGCCGGGACCGCTAGTACTCTTCTCATTACTAGATCACCGATCTGGAATATTCTATCTTTTACCTGTGAGTTGTAGTACTTTAAGGCTCGTCGCTTATAGACCGCATTCCTCAATTCCGCCGAGGTTCTTGTTTCTTCAATCAGATCTTTTTCTACCGCCATATCATCTTCATTTGCTTCCTCATCGTATTTGATTATCCTCCATGTCCGATGTTGGACCTCCACTGGGATGACTGCTTCAACTCCGAAAGCCATTGTGAACGTGTCTCCCCGGTACTTGTTCTATAGGATGTCTTATAAGTCCATAGGACCTCTGGCAGCTCGTCCGCCCAACTGCCTTTTCTTTCTTCCAACCGGATCTTCAGGATGTGCTTCAAGATTTTATTCACGGCTTCGACTTGTCCGTTTGACTGAGGATGATACGGCGTAGAGAAATTCTTCTTGATGTCCCATGATGAGCAGAAGTCCCTTAACTTACTTCCATCGAACTGCCTTCCGTTATTCGTGACTATTGACTGTGGTAACCAGAATCTGCATACCAGGTTTTTCCAAATGAAGCTTATCATCTTCTCTTGGGTTATAGTCGTTAGTGCTTCAGCTTCGGCCCACTTAGTGTAATAGTCCACGGCCACCACTACAAATTTTACCCCTCCCTTTCCGGGAGAGAATGGGCCGATCAAATCGATACCCCATTTAGCGAATGGCCACGGACTATATACTGATTTCAACTCTTGTGTCGGGGTGTGGATACTTGGAGCGAACTGTTGGCACTTCAAGCATCTTTTAGCATATCTGATAGCATCCTTCCGTAGTGTTGGCCAGTAATACCCTTGCCTAATAGTTTTGTAGGCCAGGGCTTGCCCCCC
>JAPKLY010003555.1:0-18142 GCA_026898435.1 Prunella vulgaris | reverse complement strand
ATGACTTATAAACTATAACTTGAATCCAATTATGCTGGGCGTTACAATAGTTGCATGATGCTTAGCTAACCAATCCATGCCAAGAATGACATCGAATTGTCCCATCTCGATAACGTGTAAGTCTCCCTCAAGACTCCTCCCACAAATATCAAGTTTTGCACTCGACAAAACCTTACTCGTAAACCCAGCCTTACCCGTAGGGATACTAACTTCTAAGGGATTAACACTAACATCTAACTCACAACCAATCCTCAAACAACAACCAAGCAAGATAAAAGAATGCGTAGCTCCGGTATCGAACAAAGCAGTTATTGGTACCGAATTCAAAGTTAGCATACCTTGCAAAGTCTCCGAAGGAGTTTGATCCTCACTCGACTCTCCCGTAAGTGAAAACACTCGTGCCCTAGGCGGTAGTGGACACTCGTGCGCCTTGTGTCCTGGCTTGCGGCAACGAAAACAAATATCCTTCCAAATGAGGCACTCTTCTACGTGATTCTTCCCACACTTAGAACAAGTCACGCTCGCCACTTGATTCCCTTACTTGGGTATAAAGCCTTGAGTTGTTCCTTGCCCACGATTAACAAACTTCCTTGCTCCGCCGGATTGATCCCATTTCCTCTTATTATCACGTGACCTCCTATCCGCATCCTCCTTCAAACAAGCTGCCATTTCCTCGGCCCTCTCAAGTGCTTCGGCAAAGTTAGGTTACCAAAAGCTAGTAGAACGTACTGGATCTCGGTCCTTAGCCCTTTAACGAAACGAAGGATGCGTTTTTGCTCGGTGTCGATGAGGTGTTAAGCAAAACGTGCAAGTTGGCTAAACTTTAATTCGTACTCCGCAACTGTCATACCTCCTTGTCGCAAGTCTAGGAATTCACGCTCCTTCCTATCCTTGTAGGATTGAGGGTAGTACCTCTCCAACACGATCCCCTTGAAATGATCCCAAGTTAAGGCACGTCTCTCCTCAACCGGGCGAATCCTCCAATGGCTTTCCCACCAATGGTCAGCATCCTCAACGAGTTGGAATGCCACGCAAGCAATCCTTTGTGTGTCGGTGCACTTAATCAGCTGGAAAATCCGCTCCACGGAACGAAACCACTCCTCAACAGCATCTGGTCCGTCCCGCCCGTTAAAGGTAGCAGGCTTGTTCCTCCTAAATTGTTCAACTACTTGCGCGGTAGTGCTAAGCATAGGTGCTACGTTAGGGACTACAGGGTTAACTTGAGGGCGACCCCTCCTATCCGTGTGTCCATCGGACTCATTAGGTTCATGGATCGGGTCACGTCTCGGAGGCATCTAAAACGAAAAGCCCCGCAAGATAAAGAAAATCGCTTAGTTGATCTTGAAAATAAAAACGGTCCTACTAACTCGTCATACTTAAAAGCTTCTAAACATTCCTTTCTAGGCATTTATACTCATTATTCATCATAAACTTCCTAAGCCATCGTACAAGCACAACATTTCATAAAACATTTTTCATAAAACCTTTTTCTTGAAACATCTTCTTTTCGAAAACCTTGAAAAGAATTTTCTCTTAAAACATTTTGACCAAAGAGTGGTCCTTCCTATCCTTTCATAAAATCCTTCATGACGACCTAGTCATACGTCATAAATCATTCCTTGAATAAATCATTCACTTGAAACATCATACTTTGAGCTTTTGAAAACTTACTTGCTTTAGGACTCGGAGATGGCTGCGGCGGTGGTGATGGATGGAGCTTTACTTTTACTAAACGTTACATGAAATTATTCCATAAAGCACAATTAAAAAAAATTTCATTTTTACAAGTCTACAAGAACGTAAACCTGCTCTGATACCACACTGACACGCACTAAAATTCTATGCATCTCAAATCAGCGGAAGTCTTGATTTTAAATAAATAATTTAATAAAACACATTCTTTAGAACGTGCACCCTTTTCTATGAAAAATTCTTTTCTTTGAAAATACCTTTTGAACTTATAAAAATCAAACATTCACAATAAATAAATCATTCAATACATCCATGGAAAACACAAATAATATCATCTCAATTGTATCCAACATGTTTTAATATAATTAACATAAGAGATCAAATCATTCCAACTTCATACATCAATCAAGACATTGATTAAATCATGCAGTAATACTTAAACAAATCATGTACAGCAGCTAGGACATAAAACTCACGAAAATAGCCTGGGTGTACTTATCAAAAACTGGTTGTGTATAAAAACAGTCCACTAACTAATATCGAATCAACTTTCTTTAATATCAAAACAGCATGTGTATAAAAACAGTCCATTAACTAATACTAAATCCATTTTCTTTAATACTATTATCTTGCCTTGAAATGTTCTCTCTACGCCCTCCGGCGTAATTCCGGTTAATTTCTGGCCACTTCGTCTTTCTCACAATGGGGCTGAGCCACACGTCTTCCGATTTGGCTCTTTCCCGTCACACTTTGGATGTTCTTGCACATTTGCATCCTTCAATCCGTGATTTTATCCATCTCCATCGGGGAGTTTCGTCGGGCCCTCCTCCGCCGGGCCTTTCCCCTTTATCCAATTCGATATCCCTTCCTACGGACCTGGTTGATGCGTTGAATACTCATCTTCCTGGATTCAATGCCTTTTGGCATTCCTTGGACTCAAAGTCAACAGCGCCGATTGTGGATGATCCGGTGTCTGATGATCATGATCCTGTCGCTGGGGCGTTTGGCGTCCCTCCCCAGAGTGATCAGGGCCGGATGGACTGGAGATCGTCGACTACTGGACTGCCTTCGCAGATGGATCATGGACCCTCGACTGCCTGGGGGGGAGCCAGAGTTGCCGGGCGTCGTTCTTTTGCGCAAGTTCTAATGGAGGGCTCTGGTTTGCCGGGCGTAGAACCTTCCCCTGTTGAGCGAGATCCTCCCTCAAAGCCTACACGTCAAGGGGACTTTATGGTGGTCGATATTGATGAAGAGACGTATAGTGAAAATTTGGGTAAATTTCAGTCGGCGATCATTGGGCGTCTGATTACGATGCAGGGGAAGCCCCTCCTTAATAGTCTAACCTTAACTTCGGAATTCTCTCAAGCTTTGGGTCTCTCCAACCGGCCTAAATTTATTCCGTTGGGAAAGGGGTTCTATATGGTGTTATTTGGGGATGCCGGGGATAGAGGGAAGATTACCTTAGGTAAGGCCTATAGAATTAGTACGGGTTTGATTCGCTTTCAGCAATGGGTTCCTGACTTCAATCCACAGAAATTCAAGACTTCTACAGCTCAGGTTTGGGTTCGTTTCGCAGACCTTCCCATCGAGTATTGGCACCCCCGCATTTTAACATCGTTGGCTTCTGCGGTTGGGACCTTGATTCGCATTGATGAAAACACTCGTAACTTGACATATGGACATTATGCTCGTATGCTCATTGAGGTTGATTTGAAGGATCCTTTGGAGGACAGGGTCATGTTTAGGAGGGATGGACAATGTGCGTTCACATCCTTGACTTATGAACGCCTTCCGGAATTCTGCCGTGAATGTTCGGTGGTAGGTCATGGTCCTTCCCGATGCAGGAAACAGGGAGCTGCTGCTACAAGACCTCGTGATCGTAGTCGTAGCCGCCCTCGGCAGCCTCGTTTGAAAGAGGCAGAGGTTCCCTTCTCCTCCAAAGGTTTGCCTTTGGCCACAATTGATAAGATAGCTGTGGACCTTCATGATCTTACGCAACAAGGCTCATCTTCCCATGGTCATGTAGCTGCTAATGATGAGCTTGCACTGGTTCCAGCCACCCGCCCCTCTGATTCTTTGCGTGACCTGCCTGCTCATGTTAGCTCCTTACCGTCTAATGCCAGCTCCACCTCTCACTCTTCAAGGATCTGTTATTTCAGATGAGAACTTAAGGACGCTCCAAAATTTAAAGAATAAGGCCAAAGAGAGACTTGTCCTGGGTGGGACCGGCCCCAAAGCCTCTGAACTATCTCTTGTGGCATGACGTAGTTGGGCAGACAAAGTAGATGGGATTCACGCAAGGCTACCGAAGCATGGCCAATCATCTTTGCCATGATTTTGTTATCTTGGAATGTTCAGGGTTTTGGTAGTAATTTTACCTAGGATTCGCTTCTTAGTCTTTGTCATGATTATCATCTAGATATTGTCACTTAAATTGAACCGAAGATTCGCTCCCGTGCTGTTAGTCGGGCATATTAGAGGACCCTCGGATTGGATCCTTTGGTGGAGAATTGTCGCTCCCCCTCTCGTCCGAATTTATGGGTTCTTTGTAAGCATCACCTTCGTGATTCGATCTCAGTTCTTTTCACTTCGGATCAATGTGTGGTGCTCCGGTGTCTTTCACCTTCTTCTTTTTCCCTGGGTTTTGTCCATGGGAAAAACAACTACATCCTTCGGCGAGGGCTGTGGAATTCCCTCTTGGGTCTTGCTAATGATAAGCTTTGTTTGATGGGTGATTTCAATGTTGTATTGGGGGCGCATGAACGGTTTCCTCCTATAATCAATAGGCAAACACCAGCTGATGAATTTCAAGCGTTTGTTGTACAATGGATCTTATTGATTTGGAATCTTCGGGATTCCCTTACTCCTGGTCTTCTCGGTGTAGAACTCAGGGTTTGATATCGGCTAAATTAGATCGTGCTCTAGCTTCCCATTCCTTTGTTAATCTTTGGGGTAGTTTACAATTAGAGACTTTACACCGTCATTCCTCGGATCATCACCCCCTGCTGCTTTCTTTGAGCACGGATGTGGCTCGTCCCCCTAGGCCTTTTCAGTTCCAGTCAATGTGGACACAGCATCCGGATTTTGTTGATTTTGTGCAGCAGGTTTGGACTGCTTGTGGTTCGCAACCAAATCCAATTATTAGTTTGGTTGGGAAGCTTAAATTGCTGAAGCATAAATTGAAATCCTGGAACCGTGATGTGTTCCGAAATATTTTTAATGAAATCACAGCTGCTGTTGATTGTCTTCAGGCGGTGCAACTTGATATTTAGAGCAATGGTGATTCAGATACTAAATTCAATGCTGAAATCGACTGCCATGTTCGTTTAAATGGCCTCCTCCGGTGGCAAAGGGAGTTTTATTCCCATTGTTTCCATCTGAATTGGTTAACTGATGGGGATCGTAATACTGCTTTTTTCCACCTTCTTCAACGTAATAGCCATGGTCATAATGATCTGGATAAGATGTTAATTGATGGGACTATGACCTCGGACACGGGCGCTATTGCTTCTCATGCTATTTCCTTTTATGAACTCCTGTTTGCAAAAGACAGTTCCTTGGTTAATGATTTCCATATATTGGATATTCTACCTTTTCATATTGTGTCTGATTCTCATAATGATCTGCTGGTGGCTTGTCCTTCCTTGGAGGAAGTTCGTTTGGCGGTATTTGATTTGGATGAAGGAAGCTCGCCTGGGCCGGATGGATTCCCGGGTCTCTTTTTCTGTAGGTGTTGGGATATTGTGAAGTCAGATCTTTTATTGGTTGTGGAATTCTTTTTTCGCTCGGCCTTAATAACGATCGGGATTAATTCCAGTTTTGTGGTTCTCATTAAGAAGTTTGCAGGAGCGACTCGGATTCAGGATTACCGACCAATTGTGCTTAGTAATTTTATTTTTAAGGTGTTCACCAAAATCATTGCCACTAGATTGGGCTCTTTTATCAACCTTTATCTCACGCCTTTTCAATATGGTTTCGTTCCGGTGAAGCGCATACACACGTGTGTTGCATTAGCTTCAGAAACTCTAAATAAAATGCATATGAGGGGGGCAACAGCTAGCATGGCGGTAAAGATTGATATTAAAAAGGCTTTTGACACTATTGATTGGGACTTCCTCATTGCTGTTCTTCATCGTATGGGGTTTTGTCCTAAGTTTCGGTCCATTATAGGGGCTCTCATTTCCTCCTCTCGTCTATCTATTCTTGTGGGTGGGGTTGCGAAGGGTTATTTCGCTTGTTCTAGGGGGGTTCGCCAGGGTGACCCCTTATCTCCTCTTTTGTTTTGTTTAGCTGAAGAGGCTTTGGGACGTTGGTTGGATTGGGGTTTTCAGATTGGTAGCTTGAGGTCTTTGAGTCGTGCACCTCCGTATTTATTTTATGCGGATGATATCATTATCTTCCTTCGGGAGAAGAAAGAGTGCATGGCGGGTTTGCATTATATCTTACGTAATTATGGGAATGTTTCGGGACAAATTTATAATCCTGAGAAATCGCGCGTTTTCTTTAGCTCAAGGGTGAGCACGGCCATTAAACGGAGAATGAAACGTGTCACAGGCATTGATTGTGGCACTCTCCCTTTTACTTATCTTGGTGTTCCTCTTTTTGTTGGTGCTCCTAAGCGTATTCATTTGCAGGCGTTAGCCGATTCGGTTATTGCTAAATTTTCTCGTTGGAAGGGATCTTCACTTTCTATGGCTGGTAGGCGATGCTTGGTTAATTCAGTAATTATAGCATCCCTTGTTCATTCGATGATGTTGTATAAATGGCCTACGGCCTTAGCTTCAAAGGTTGATAGGGCTATGCGGAATTTTGTTTGGACAGGATCAATTCTCACCCGACAATCGTCTTGTTCGGTCTTGTGGAAAAAGTATTGTTCCCCTCTTTCGGAAGGGGGCTTGGGCATCCGCTCCTTGCGTCTTGCGAATGCTTCCTACACATTTAAGTTGGCTTGGGATGTTTTTCAGGCTCGTTCCTCGGATCTCCAATTACTTCATGACCGTTTCTTTAAAGATCGGGTCCAGGGCAGGATTTATTTCCCTTCTTCTATTTGGCATGGGTTGAAACGTCATTTGACAAGTATATCTGCAGGTACTCGTTGGTTAGTTGGGCAACATTCTACGGTTAATTTTTGGCATGAGAATTGGTTGGGATACATCCTGGTTGATGCCTTGGGTATTCCGCCTCACGTGGCTTGTGCTTTAGAGGGACGGGTTGGTGATTTATATTTTGATGGCTGTTGGCATTTGGATATCTCATTTACTCTTGCTTATCCGAATGTTGTGGAGGACATACTAGAGGTTTTTGTCTCCGAGGGGCAGGACACTGTTGTTTGGGGGAATACGGTTTCAGGTGAGCTTACTTCTCGGATAGCTTATGATAGCCTGCGTGTGGTCGTGCCTACTGCTTTTCCCTTTGATTGGCTGTGGCAGCCACATATTCCGCCTTGCAGGTCTATCTTGGTTTGGAGGGCCTTACATGGGAAAATTCCCACCTCAGATTGGCTATTTTCTTTTGGAATTGCAGGCCCTACTATTTGCCCGTTGTGCATGGGTGACACGGAGAGTTTGAATCATTTTTTTCTAGACTGTGGGTTCTCAAGGAGAGTGTGGGTTTTTTTTGCTCATCTTTTTGGTGTCAACCTTCCTTGGAATGAGGGTTTCCCTTACTTGGTGGTTTATGCGTCCCTTTTGCCCTTCTCCTCACAAATTGGGAGGTTGTGGCAGCTCACCTTTGTCACTATAATTTAGGGAATTTGGTGCATGCGTAATCTCCGGGTCCATGATGAGATTGATGTCTCGCCTAGAAGGTGTTTAGCTTTGGTGCTTGCTCATATTCGGGATGCTGCAGGTATGGTCGGGCGTCATTCCTTTGGCTTGGTTGCTGAACTTCTTATTGTAAGGCAGTTGGGTACCCATTTATGTTCACGATTGGCTCCTAAGGTGATCAGTGGGAGATGGTAGCCCCCTCCTCCAGGTTGGGTCGAGGTTAATGTGGATGCTAGCTTAGGTTCACCTCCTTGCATTGGTTATGCTGGGATTATTTTTCATAATCACCGTGGTTTTTTCATGATATCTGCATCGAAGCAGGTAGGTTGGGGCTGGCCTATTGAGGCGGAGCTTTCTGCTATTTTGTGGGCGGTTGAATTGGCCCAAGCACGTGGTTGGTGTCGTCTTTGGGTAGAATCGGATTCGATACTTGCTGTTAAAACGATGCGTCAGGATTTGAGTCTTGTTCCATGGCGGATAAGGTCTAGGTGGAATTCGGTTTTAGGATTGCTTCCTTCTATGTCGGTTTGTTTTTCTCATATATTTTTTGTGAGGGTAATTCCATTGCGGATTTGTTAGCTCGCAGACGGACTACGGAGGTTTGGGAGGGTCCCTACCGAGAGTTCCTTGGGCATTATCTTTATACGGATATGCATGTTGATTTTCACAGAGTTAAGTCTTAACTTATAGATGTTGAATTTCTATTTTTGGTGTTCAGATGTTGTTCCTTGTTCCAGGAATTTTTGGGGAAGTTCTGGCTAAAAGGATTTACTTTTCTGAGTCCTTTGTGGATGCTGGTTTCTTGGAGACCTTTCTTGGCTCCTGGTTTATTTCACAGCAGGGTGTTATTGCTGTTGTTCAGGGCTGTTGGTTTTCACAGATTGGTTTGTTTCTATGTCTGTTGTAGGCCAGCTGTCATTCAGGGTGGTTTTTATTATTGACAGTGGCTCTTTGTGCATCTTGGGCAGGGAGTTTTGGCAATTCATTGTTGTTGATGGAATTGAAAGAATTTGGGAGTTACATATATTGATTGATTTTTGCTGTTACAATTTGGTTTGCTGTGAAATTATACTTTTCTTTTTGGCAGGGGAGTGTATTCACTGGAGGGTTGTTCGTATCTTCTTGGTGTCAATTCTTTTAGCTGAGTGTAGGGGAGTTGCTCATTCCTCTGTATGTTATATTGTTGCGCTGGTATGGTAGGTACAACAGGTTGGTGTTTGCTGGGGTTGGGGTCTACTCGGGTCTGGTTCCTTTGCCTTTCTGAAGTGCTGCTGTTCTGGGCTGGAAGCTGCTTTTTTTACCAGCTCAGGCCCTGGGATCATGTTTGGCAGGTAAATTTTAGGCTGGTCAGAGTTTTCGGCTTGTCTGGGCTGGAATTGAAGCAGCCTGATTTGGGGTTCTTCCTCTCTACACCCTGCTTCTAGTATTCTCACGTTCAGCTGCCGTTTTATGCATGGAAGTTTGGCTCCTGGTTCTACTTCTGTAGTGGTGCTGCAAGGAAAGGGTGCAGGCTGCTAATCTACTTGGCCACTATTGTTGTGGTCTCATTAGATTGGTGGAGGGGTTGGTTGATCTGTTTTGGTCACATATTTGGGTTGGTAAGAATTCTTGGGGGTTGAATGTGATTGGTTTTATTTAAGGAGTCCAGCAGGCCTTGAGGTTTGATTAATTTAAGCATGACAGAGGTCAATCATTGCATTTGATTTTGCTGGGGCAGTCACTGCGATTTGTTACATGGGCGTTTTGCTGCCACTTTTGTTGTGCTGGTATAGAATTTGGTAGTTAATTTTTGCAGTTTGTGCTGCTGTTCTGGGCTGGACCTGTTGGGTAGGTAATTTTAGGCTGGTCAGAGTTTTCGGCTTGTGTGGGCTGGAATTGAAGCAGCCTGTTTTGGGGTTGTGGGTGCCCTAAGTCAAGTTTTTGTTGGCTGGGCGTTACCTTTCTTGAAGAATTCGGATGTTACTTTGCTGTTGGTCCACACACATTGCCTTATGCTGTGCTTTTGATTCTTGGGAGTTACATTTGCTGATTCATTTGGGACCTTAGAGTGGCTGGGTATCATTTATGAATTGGAGAGTTGTGGGAGTTACAACTGTTCAATAGCTGCAATTCTGCTTGCTGTTAAAATGCTGAATTCAAGGCTTCCATTCTTACACTTTTATTCTTCATTTAGCTCTCTTGCGTTATAAGGCTGATTTTTTGAAAATGAGCGGCTGTTTTTGGGGGATCCTCTTCAAGGCTTGAGTGGGGTGTATTTCTCTACACTTTATTTGCTGAATGCTTCTGGTGGGGCTGGAATTGAAGCAGCCTGTATGTTGTTTTTCACATGCTTTACATTTGCAGCTCGCAAATGGGTGTTTAAACCTTGGATTGCTGCCGGATTAGATGTTTTTTCTGGGCAAATTTGGCAGATTTTGTTGCCTTTCATGTTGCGACATTTGGCAGTTTTGTTTCTTTTTGCTTTTACATTATTTTACCTATGGGATGACTTTAATTTAATTGGTACTCTTTTTCCCTCCGTCCGGTTTTTCCACAAGGGTGGTTTTTCGGTGAGGTTTTTAACGAGACCAACATAAATTGTTATTGATCCTGCCTCCCGGGTTGTGGGATTTCCGCTGAACCTTTTTTCTTTTTCCTCTTTAAATAAAATTTATTTGTTACTACTATTATCTTGCCAAATCATCTAAGACCTCTAAATACTCAAATAAATCATATTAAACATATTGTAATGACTAGCTATGAAAATTCATTTTTTTAAAACACTTGAAAAGCCCGTAAAACAAAGATAAAGGACTAATTTTGAGCTGAAACTTTAAAACGATTTTGCTCCTGGTTTTATGACCAAAATACTTAATATTTTATGTCTAATAAACTGCCAAAATTTTAAAAATAAGCAGGGCATAAATTCGGTATTTTGAAAACAAGAATTTTGAGGACTAGAAACTCATAAAGGACTAAAACTGGAACCTCGACTTTTACTAAGTAAAAACTCATGAAAATTGGTCAACATGCATTATAAATCATGGCAAACATTCTGGCAAAAATTCATAATTTTTGGAGTTATGAAACTTAACTTATCTATCATGCAAACTAAGGACAATAACTAATTTTCTTAACAATTAAACACATAAATTAACACTTAATCATACGTATAAAATTCGAACCATCAGCTGTCATATTATTAAATAAATTCATCAACTTAACTCCTAATAATCATGCAAATTAACACATAATCAAATAATAATACCTCATATAAATCCATAATAAAAATCCCATAATTCATCAAACCATAGCATATCCTAAATCAATCATCTACGTGTCCATGCACTCATCGAATTAAAACATGCAAACGTCTAGTCTTGTGGCAAACATAAAGGTGCCGAAAACTTCAAATATAGTACTTGCAAACATGAAATAAAAGCCTACTTGGAATTTATTAATTAAACTTCATTCATTAACTTCTTCTTCAACTCGCATCACATCCACCTTCCTCCGCATCGCCAATCTCGTCACCTTTACTCTTGAAAATATGAAAATAAGATTCGGTGAAGGGGTGAGCAATTATAAAATAATCACTCCGTGGGGATAGTTTAGTTCGAAGTCTAAATATAAAGGACACAATAACATGTAAACATACCCTTCTTTCTTAACATATGATACGACTTTCGTATCCATTCATTGATGATATAGCTGATCATCCTTAACATTCATTTGACAATATAGTTGATTGTCCATTCATAGATTGATGGTAGAGCTGACCATCCATTCATATTAGCACATAAACACATAATTGCATCAAACTAAATATTTAAAAGTCGAACTATAGTTACCACTTTTCACCGTTTAAACCCCTACCTTTTCTTGACTTGAAAATAGAGAAGTGTTGTACGTTGGCTTGCTAACTCCTCAATCGAAATCCTACTCCTTCTTGCTCTACAAAGCTCACGAAAATTTGCCTTCTTTCTCTCCTCTACAAGCTGCCGAAATTAGTCTTATATCTCCATAAAGTTGCCGAATTTTGGTACTAGAGGTGGCTGCCGATTTTTGGGTGTCTACGGGTCTTAGGGACTTGATCAATACATATTTATAGAGTTGGAAAAGTAGGGTTTGGGGCTGCATAAGGCCTTGGCCGAAATCTTGCAAGAGGGGAAAGAAAATTGGCCCAATATCTTGTTGTATCTCTATTTCCATACTTGGCAACTTATTTCCTTATTTAAAAGAGCCTTACTAACTCTTTATTCTTATGATACTTAACCTTTAAGCATGTACTATTTTCTTGCATAAGAATATGACTTATTTCCATAAATAAAGATACTAGAAATCCTTGTCTTAATACCTCCTAATTTTTAAAAATATTACTAATACTATCCCAAGTATTATTTAATCCTATTCTTGGTCAAATCCTCATAAAGTCAAATCCCTAAATTTAATTCCTCAATTACTAACATGCCCTAAATGAATTAATACTTAAGGAAATACTATTCTTAGAGGACTAATACTATAACCTCAACAATAATATTATTCTCCTCAACTTCTAATAAAATTCAAAACTTATTACTACTTAGTGGTCCAATCAATACTAATTGGGACAACTAATACTAAGCAATTAATTAAGAAATACTAAAGCTTAGCAACTTAAAGGACTAAACCTTGCTCACACTCAAACTCACGCCTAAAATAAAATAATTAAAGGACTAAAAAGCTGCTGCCTATGCGGGGCGTTACATTACATTCATCATTCTTTTTAAAAAACTAGTGCATAATACTTTGTGTTTTTCACAAAGAAACTGACTCTACAGTTGTAGACTTGTCTAAGTCACTCAGCTGTTAAGTTTGTTTAAATTGTTTTTCAGTAACACTCACTTATTTTCCGCTACACATTAGAGTATTCTCAAAACGCTTTCAAGTGTGAAAATCCCTCTGATTTCTTGTCTACAAGTTGTTTATTTTATTTGCAAGTTTTATAACTCTGCACCTGTAGACTTCTTTAGTCCACAGCTGTAACCTTTGTGGTCCTTTTATAAAACCTCTTTTAGACTTATTGTTTTTGAATTTTTAGAGGTTATTGTAAGGTTCTAGAATCCCCTCTGTTGGGACAATCTTGGTATTTTGATTAGATCCCAAAACCCCGGATAAATTTGCCTAAGTATAGTGTTCAGGATAAAATAGCTCAGGATAGTTAGGTCAGAGATTCAGTACAGAAGGACCATACTGAAGACTGAAGAATATTGGAGTCGACCCAATTTACTGAAGTCTGAAGTGTAAACCATTCTGAAGAAGTCAGTCAGTCTCGCTGAAGATTGTCTGTTCTGAAACTGAAGATCGAAGCCTGCTGATTCTTCCTGAAGTCAATCCTGAAGTACCATTGTCTGATGTTTCTACTGAATACACTAAGCATGTTCAGGACAGAACTCAGTCAGTGAAGAGTATGTACTACCTATCAGGCTGTGCTGAATGCACATAGGACCTGACTTAGGCCTTGGTTCAGTTTACCTGAATCCTGTAAGTCCGAAGCAAAAAGGTAACACATACTGAGCTGAATAACCTATCAGGCTGTGCTGAATGCACATAGGACCTGACTTAGGCTGTGGTTCAGAATACCTGAATCATGTCAGTCCAAAGCAGAAAGGTTATTTATACTATGGGACAAGAGACAAAAAGAATGTCAGTAAGACTCCATTAAGGCACACGCTTAGACTGAGTTATTACAAGAGACTCAGAGCATTGAATGTACGAGGAAGGATAAATGTCTGAAGGCCAACTAGCCGTTATAACGGAGAGCCAATGATCCTTCAACACGTAAGCACGGAGTCTGCGCAGCATTTAATGCGGCATTTAATGCGTCTCAAAAGGTTGCAGGTGATGTGACAACTTGCCAGAATAAGCATGGCGGGTAGGTCGAACAGTATTCCTAGCCTGCAATCTACCTAAAATAGGAAAGATTTGATTTGATCTCCTCCAACGGATCTATCTTGAATCTCGCCTATAAATATGGAGAACCTTGCACCCATTCAAGGTTAACGGGAAATTTCCAAGAGAACTCTCAAGAATCCAAGAATACAAAGCATATCATAAACAACACTCTGCAATTAAATTTCCCTAGTGTTGTAGTAGGATTCACTCTGTATTTGCTTAGATCGATAGCTCTAATATTTAGCACTGATCTGTATTGCTAGAGCTATCTTAGTTGGAAACCAGAATACCAAACCTCTCAAAGTGTGAGATAGGTTGGTTAGAAGGACTGGGACTTGTAAAACGCCCAGGGGTCAGTTCCTAAGAGAGGAAGTTGGCTATTCGTGTCCCTTGGCACGTAAAACCCAAGTACCTATCCTCAGGGGTTTGAGGATAGCTTCCTGTTAAATCAGGTCGTGGACGTAGGAGTTGGTTATCTCCGAACCACGTTAAAAAGTCCCCTGTGTGCTGATTTACTGTTTTGTTCAGGATCATAAATGTCATCATATTAAACTGAACATACTGCATTGGTCTTAACCTCAGGACTGAATCAATCATCCTGAACCCTAATACTGTGCACTCAGCCTTAATCACCTATTTACTAAGCAACTCAGAGAAAACGTTTTCAGAAACTAAAACGTGTAGAATCTAAGGGCTCACTTTCCGCACGTACTCTGACTCACTGAGATAGTTGTCCAACTGACTCGCTTCCGAGCAGTCAGTAGGTTTGTTATCTCTACTGAGTCTCCGAGCACTTTACTCTTACTCAGCTTATCTGACTCGTTACTGAACCGTCCCTGCTGCCCCTGCGGACATTCAGCATACTGAGTACTTCAGGAACTCCTGACTGAGTACGTTGGAGCATTTTTCTGAGTCTTTCAGAAAAATCTGACATCAGTGTATTCCCCCCCCCATACACTGATCTAACTCGTTTCGGGACCAACAAGTGGTATCAGAGCAGTGGTTCAAAAGATCACTGACTTTGCTTATCAACAGTTTCTGAGGAGAAACTTTTGGTGGTCTACTGAACTGATCTTGTTTCTGAAAAAATAAACTGCATATCATGGCATCCGGTTCCAAACGCCTCGAGGGCAATCTTCCTGAATTCTCTATTGACAACTATGATTATTGGAAATTCAGGGTTCTTGCACATCTCTATTCTATCCATGATCAGATGCCACAGGTGATTGAACATGGGCCAATCAGATTTATGAGAAATCTTCAGACGACTTGGCCTGTTGCTGGCAATGTCCCTGTTCCAGCCGCCGGAGATGAAGAAGTGGAGAGGTCCGCGCTTAATTCTGATCAGATTAAGCAAATAGGACTGGATAATGTTGCCAAAAACATTATACTCCACACCGTTTCTTACGAGAACTCGGTCAGGCTGATGCATCTGAAAACAGCTAAAGAAATCTGGGATACTTTGAGGGAGATGAGCGAAGGTTCTGAAAAGATTAAAGAAAACAAGAGAGATCTTGCAATCAGGAAGTTTGAGGCCTTCAAGATGCTAGAGGGAGAGTCCATCGATCAGATGGAAGCTCGGTTCATTAAGATGATGAACGAGCTAGCAACCCTTGGGAAGGAGTTTCCCAAGAGGGAGGTGTCTTCTAAAATCCTGAACTGTCTCCCTGAAAGATGGGACACAGGAGTAATTTTGTTAAAAAACACTCAGGACCTTACAAACATTACTCACTCACACCTATTCTCTGAATTAAAGGCTCTGGAATTCGACCTTAATAAGAGGAAGAAGATGGGTGTTATCAGTGAGGAAGTTGGTGAGGAGAAGACATCTGACAAGGAAAAGAGCGTGGCTCTTAAAGCTACTCCTGAGCCTGAGGCTGGATCTGGCTCCAAGTCTCTGAAAGAGATGAACAAAGATGAGCTAGCCTTGGAGTACAGCCTGATGGCACGGCGATTCGAGAAACTGAACTCTCGTTTCGGCAGGTATAAGAAATTTTATACTGACACCCGTGATCGCAGGTACTCCAGCCCCAGGAGATCTAGCCCCCGGAAAGAAGAAAGAAGAGGCTCAGATTCCAGGAGGGATCGCAATGAGCCTGAGCGACGCAGAGATGAAAAGAGGAGAGAGGATGAGTCCAGAAGATCCAGCTCCAAATCTGAAAGATCATCGGGGAGCAGGAGGGAATCCTCTGATAAAAGGTACACTGACAAGAAAATTTCTTCTGACGCAGATCAGTGCTACCACTGCAAAAAGTCCGGACATGATCAGTATGATTGTCCGGAGCTCAGTGCTCGAGAGCGAGAAGATCGAAGAGCCAAAAGAGAGCTCAGGGCTTCAGACCGGAGAGCGTTGCTAGCTGAGGATTCCTCAGATTCAGATGGCCCTGGACGCCGGTCTCCTGAACTCTTTTCAGATGAGGAGTATGATGACCTCTGCCTGATGGCAGATGATGAGGTATGTTCTTCTGCCTCTTCTCCTGATCACGCACCTGAGTTTAGCTCAGATTCAGCAGGAGAACTCGACCTTCAGCTCGCACTAGAGCAATTGATGGTTGACTTCTCAAGGCTGCAGGAGACTCATACTCACACAGTGAATGTGAACGCACAACTGAGTGAGAAGAACGATAGGTTAACTGAGTCTCTCAGAGTAAGAGATACTGAGGAAACCCTCAGATTAGTACATCTTCAGGAGGAGTTACTTAATGCTGAGAATAAGCATGATGAAACTCCACTGGAGGTAGAAAGACTGAAGGGTGTCATCAGCTCGCTGATTGAGACTCGTGATACTGATTTGTTCCTTGCTCAGGAACAACTGATAATTGAGCGAATTGCTTTAAGAATGATGCTCGAAACTGAGTGGCAAGCTCGTCTTTGTGCTGAGCAAACTGCTTGGGATCTTGAGCTGATTTCAAAAGTTAAAGCTCATTCAGAATTAGTGCTTCAATACACCACTGAAATTGAGGCCCTGAAAGAAACCAATGAGCATCTAGAAATCAAGCTGAAGAAGTTATACACATCTACCCAAGTGGTTGATGAGTTAACAAATTTCTCTCAGCTGACTGATGGTGCTAAAGCTGGGTTAGGCTATGATGCCTCAAAAGACCCAAAGGGCAAGAAAAAGAAAGGTGCTTCAGGGAGCAACCTTCAGAAAAAGTTTGTCCCTGCCCTAACTGATGACAAGAGCTTCAGTGTTGCTCATCAGAACAAAGGCAAAGGGAAGGAGAAAATGCCTGCTGAACCTGTCAGGCAAAGAACTGAGAAACCAAGACAACAACCTAAGGAAAATGTCAAAGTTTCTCATTCTGAGTCTAGGAGGACAGACCAAAGGAACTCCAAGGTCCAACCTAGGAATCCTCAAACTGGGAAGAACTTTGTCCCTAGCACTTCTCAGGCTCAGCCTAGAAATGCTCAGAACAAAAGGAACTCAGGACAAAGGAGACCTCAGGCAAGACCTAGGGCTACTAAGGTTCAGACTCCTCAGACAGGGCACAGAACCCATCAGGAGCGTCCCAATTCTCTAAGAAGAAGGACAAACCAGGTGGTTTCTGAAAGGCAATGGAGACCTGACTCCAGAAACACTCAGACCAGACCTCATGTGCCAAGAGGTCAGGCCAGAGCTGCTCCTTCTCAGGACAAACTTCAGCCCAATGCACCCAGGTCAAGAAGAAACAGGAGGCCCACCCCCAGAAACCAAACTAGGGCTCCTGTATCTCAGGCTAACACCCATACACCCTCAACTTCCCAGGCACAAAGGAAGAAGAGAACTGTGTATGTTGACATTTCAGGGAAACAGGTCTACACTTCTGATGCTGTCAGAATTGTCAGACAAATCTGGATCCCGAAGGGTATGGCTGACTCAGTAGGACCCAATACGAGATGGGTACCTGAGGCCTGATTCTTTTCAGGTCACTGCGGGCTACAAAAAGAAGAAGGAGGATCTGATGGACTGGTACTTGGACTCAGGATGTTCCAGGCACATGACCGGATTTCGTGATCTCCTTCAGGATTATGTAGCTCAAGATGGCCCGCAGGTAACCTTTGGTGATAACTCTAAGGGTTTCACCAGAGGATTCGGAACCCTTGTTATTAACTCTGTCCGCGTTATGAATGTATCATATGTTGAAGGACTGAGACATAACTTACTCTCGGTTAGTCAGTTTTGTGACCGAGGATATAGTGTAGAATTTACATCTAACCTGTGTCTTGTAAAGGATAAATCTACACTGCAGGTTCTGATTACAGGTGTCAGGAGGGGCAATGTATATTTTGCTGACTTCAAGAGCAGCCCTCCTGAAACCTGTCTGGTCGCTAAGAGCTCCTCTGAGCTCAGTTGGCTTTGGCATAAACGTCTGAGTCACTTAAACTTCAAGATTATTAACAAAATCTCTAGACTCTCTCTTGTAGATGGTCTGCCAAATGAAGTTTTTAGCAAAGACCACGTGTGCGGAGCGTGTCAGGAAGGCAAGCAAACCAAAGCCTCATTCAAAGTGAAGGAAGCCTTCTCTACTGACAGAGTGCTTCAGCTCCTGCACATGGATCTCTTTGGTCCAGTAACTCCTGTCAGCATAAATGGTAGGAAATATACCCTTGTTGTTGTTGATGACTATTCCAGGTACACATAGGTTATTTTCTTGCTGAACAAAAAGGAGACACAGGTCAAGCTTCCAGAGTTACTCAAGCAATTGAGTATTGAACAGGGTCAGAGCATTGTCAGGATTCGATCAGATCGAGGAACCGAGTTTATAAACTCTATTATAACTGACTTTTGTACT
>JAPKLY010003554.1:0-18143 GCA_026898435.1 Prunella vulgaris | reverse complement strand
CTTGGTAGCGTCCAAGACCGCCCCCGAAGGGATGCCTTCCCTCCCCGAACGAGGCTTGCCCATCTTCAGCTGCCGATCTAGGAAGTGATAAGCTTCGGGAACCTCAACGGGCGGGAGCTCGTCAATAGGACCTACGCCTGTACAACAAACAACCAAGTCAGTTCGGTGACCTTGACATACAATACAGCGAGCTCTGGAAGCTCGATAATGGAAAGGCACAAAACCTTGAGCGGCGAGGTAGTGTGGCGAAGTGATGAGACCCGCGAGCCGGCGGCAGTGGTGTTGACACAGATGTTCGATCTCACGGTCCTTTTTCTCCCGCAAGCAACACACCATCCGCACAAACTCGAAACCTGTCGAAACTGCCGGTCTCCCGCGGCTCGACTTGTGGCGCTTCAAACCTGCAAAAAGATAGATTAGATCAGTAATCTAATCCGACGCACACACACTAAGGTACGCCACCTACAACTCGCCTCCCCATAGGTCTCGGGGGTAGGAATGCGCCCTCCGCGGCCATTGGAAGCTCGCCAATCCCCCCCGATGAAAAAGAACTGCTCCTTCCAATCCCGGACCTTGTTAGGGAGGTCGTCTAAAAATTTACCCCCCGGGCGAGCTTGAAAAGAGTAATATCCCTTCCCCTCACTCGCTTGTCTAATCACGATGAAGAGCTCGTTAATCTCCACCGTGCTCAGCCGGTTTTCATAACCCTCGAGGCCGGAGACAGTCAGGGCGGCCAACAAATTGCTCCATGCATTCGGAGTGAGTTGGGTGATAGCGAGGCCCGTGTCCGCCAAAAATTGCCCAATTATGGGGTGGAGGGGAAGGGTGAGCCCTGCCTTCAGGGTGTGGTAATTCATAGTTGTGAGCCCAGCAGGGGGGAGGTCGGCTCGCTCTTTCTCCTCGGCAGGATACATAAAAATGTACAGCGGGATGCGGAACCGCCTCCGAATATCCGGAAGGGCGAACTCGCTCATGATGCTCTCCACCCCGTTGGCCTTGAGATCAGACTTGCCAGCGGCTTTTCGAATCGGAGCTCGTCGGGGTAGGGGGAAGTTCGCCCCATGAGTCCTCACATATTCGCCCCAGTCGAACTCATTTACGACCTCGGCGGAGACTTCATACTCGGGGAGCTTGGGGAAGGGAAAGTCGATAAAATGGAGGTATTCGTAAGTGACCTCCGTCCCAGTATCCTCATCGACCTCTTCGTCAACCTCACGGGCCAGCTCGCCAGCAAGGTCGCCGGCCCCAACCTCGGCGACCTCCTCCTGGGCCTCTTCAGCGGGAGTCGCTGCTCCCCCGTGAGCTCGCTCTGAGTAATCCCAGAGTTCGCGGAGGGGTGATTCCTCACCAGAACTAGTGGCCAGCTCGCTGGAGTCAGAGCGAACTGACCCCGAGAGCTCGCTACTGTCTGGGGAGGTTTCAGAGCTCGCCCCAGAGCTCGAGGAGAGGACCACAGGTGTTACTCGGGGGTTTGGAAGGTCATCGGTCATTTGTCCTTTGCCCAGGTCACGACTCGGGGGGGTATGGCTCGAGGAGTTTTCAGACATAATGAAGGCGTTCGAGAATGTAGAACAAGGAAATAGAGGAGAAATCCGGGTCTCTACCTTGGCAGGCACGTCTAGAGCAGAGGATTGATGGCCGGAAATGCGCTCTGGGAAATGAAGGAAGCAAAGTGAGAAAATTCTTTGTTTTCGCCTATTTATAGGCGCGAGGCACAAGCTCGAAATTCCCAAAAGACTAGGGGCCTTTTTGCAAGGAATTTGAAAAGTTATCATTATTATGGGTGGGAATCGAGGTGCCAAGAGACTTGCGTGACGCTTGGGATCCCGCATCGTGTCGGCCGAGGCGACCTCCGAGACGTAGCTCGCCTACGAGCTCGGCGCCCCCAGAAATAGTTCGCCAGACCTCAAGTTCTCCAGCTCGCCCACACATTGGACAAAGTCATGATGCGCGCGAGCTGGGGGGCAAATGTTGATATGGCGAACTAATACGTCGGTTTCAGAAATAATCCCCAAGGTTTGCCAGGTCGCCAGAGCCAGAGCTCGCCCGTCTGTGGGTACACCAGAGCTCGCCTGATACCCTGGAATCTGGTCAAGGCTCGGGAGCTCGCCCGACCTACCGGAGCTCGCCCATAGGCTCACTCGTTAGTCAATAGGATCCTGATGGCGCGCTCTTTTTCCCTCCGTCCGGTTTGTCCACAAGGGTGGTTTACGGCGAGGTTTTTAATGAGGCCCATCTAGTCTAAGGCATAGTAGTCGGACGAGGAACGGTAAGGGAAGCGGTGTGAGAGATCAAGACGAGGGTAAGGAACTCTCTTCAACACCGGAAGCCACATAGGCTCATAAGGTGTCTGTTGATGGGCGAGCCACTCGAGGTAATTCGAAGAATCAAGAGGTCGCCCCTGTAGTGATAGAGCTCGCCCAGGGCTCACCCCATACCATCATGGAGGTCTCGCCAGAGTTCATCATCACGCAACACTCACAGACCACGCAAGGCAGTAGAGCTCGCCTAAGAGATCGCCCGACTCGTCTAAGAGCTCGCCCTTGAGCTCGCCCTTAATCTATAGGACCCCGATGGCGCACTCTTTTTCCCTCCGTCCGGTTTATCCACAAGGGTGGTTTACGGCGAGGTTTTTAATGAGGCCCATCTAGTCTAAGGAATTGTAGTAGAACGAGGCACTAGATAGGAAGCAGTGTGGGGAGATCAAGACGAGGGTAAGGAGCCCTCGTCAACACCGGAGGTCATATAGGCTCGTAAGGTGCCGTCTCACACTGGCACACCTATAAATAAGATCTCTCTTGTACTATTCAGACACTTCTCACAAATTCTGAAAATTAATACAACCTACGCTGCAGTATTTCTCTCTCTACTCTCCCTCCTCATATTACATCCAAGAACACAAAATCTTGGATTATTGTTTGATAGAATTAATATGTTGAAAAGCCACATAAACAAACACCGTTAATAAATTCTGTCAACAATTTGGCGCTAGAAGGAGGGCGCCTCGAACCTGAAAATTAAGAAATCTTCAAGAACAAAAATTAGGGTTTGTTGAAGATTTGAAGATTTGAAGGTGTTCTTGACAAAACTTAAGAACACTTGAAGATACACACACATCTTCATCCCCTGAACAAAGAATCCAGATTTCTGGACAAAAACCCGAATTTTTGGATTTCACAAAATCGGTCCGGAACAAGTTTTCAAACGCGCGCGTGCACACGAATAAACCGAATTTCGGACAATTCGTCACACGCAAGGCTAGACGAAAACTTGCACAGCTCTACCTAAGCTGGACGATAACCATCCAGGCGACCTCCATCACCCCGGCGACCTCCCTCCACTTCGGCGCCCCTCAGCGAGTTACCCCCTCCGAAACCCAAAAATGGCCAACACTCGAGCCGCCAAGGGACAGACCTCCGCAGCTGCGGGAAGGTCTAGAGGGGGCAATCAAAACCAGGTCGAGGTGGAGACCTCACACCAGGTGGTGGAGACATCACAACCGCCTCGCCAGAAAAGCCCCGCAGCTCCGCGACCTCAGCGAACTGCGGCGACCCAGGAAGACTTAGCTCCCGCTCTGAGGGACCTGGTCAGCAATCCTGACGAGCTCCGACGCACCATCGCGACACTACAAAGGTTGCAGCAGCGACAACAGGACGAGCTTGCCCTAGTACCTAGGCGAGCTCCAGCCGCCGAAACCAGGGAGCAGACCAGGCCCACCCAGGGCACCCAAACCAGGGGAGACTACAGCGTACTCCCCACCGAGCAGGAGGCGAGCTCGACACAAGCTCGCCAGCGCAGGGAGAGGACCGGTAAAGCCAAAATGGGGGAGGAGGGTCCCGCTCCTTACACTGGGAGGGAGCCGGCCTACACCGGGGCGTCTGGCACCCACCAATCTCAAAGGAGGGAAGTCCTCCAAGGCCGCCTGGGCCCGAGGTACGAAGAGAATGAGCGTGCGGCAGCCCCAGCTGCGTCCCAGGGGGACTCTGACCAGCAGCCGCGCAGGTCAGCCCATGAAAGGCTGAGGAGGCCCGCCACTGACCGGCTAGGCCCCCACGGCGGATGCCAATTCCAGCCCGTCACTGAGAGGTCACCCCAGAGTGAGGCACCTCGGGGACGTGCGTCCGCGAGACGCACGACCTTTGAGCACCCTCCGCCGGAGGTGACCCGTGATGACGAGCTGGCCTCACTGAAAAAGGCCGTTGAAGTGCTGCAAGTACAGGTAGCAGCTAAGTCTGGCGGATCTGACACCACGACTCTCCCCACCTCTCCATTGGCACCTGCCATCCTCCGCGCACCGGTCCAGAAGAAAATCCAATTTCCGGTGATGTCCGCGTATGAGGGCGAATCCGATCCGAAAGTCCACCTGGCCAAGTACGCAGATTTCATGATTTCGGTCGGTGCCACCGACCCCACCCAGTGCCGGAACTTCCCACTGACCCTAGGGGACAGAGCTCACCGCTGGTTCTCTTCACTCGCCCCGGGGTCAATCTGCTCATTTGGCCAACTCTCGCGGGAGTTCCTGGCCCACTTCTCTGGGTTTGGATCTTACCTTACCCAGAAGCACCGACTCGCCAACATACATCAAGGTGAGTACGAGACCGACCAGCAGTACCTGGAAAGGTTCGACAAGATTCTGCTGGAAGGTGAGCCGGTAAGCGACGACACCAAGGTCGTCGCAGCGATGGGCGGACTCAGGAGGGGCACCGACCTCTGGAAGGAAATGCACCTCGCATGTCCCAACACTTATAGCGAATTCCGCCACAAGGCGGGGGTGTATGTGGCTATGCAGGAGGCACTACTGAAAGAAGTTGGTGCCCACGAGGAAAAGAAGCCCTATGGGAAGAAGTCTGGGGGCACCTACAAAGCCCCCCGGAACTTAAAGGCCTTCGGCGAGGGAGACGAGCTCAAAGAAAAGCTCAACCAGGTCCTCGCTGTCTCCGTCGACCACATCTTCACTGCCGTCCAAGGCAAGGCCATACTGGAGGAGCCAAGGCGGATCCGCCAGGACCGCACGAAGCTCAACCCCAACAAATTTTGTGCCTACCATCAGGCCATCGGCCACTTCACCAGCGAGTGCCGAGATCTCCTCAAGCAACTCTGGAAATTTTACGAGGAGGGAAAATTGGCCGAATTCGTGAAGAAGGCCCCAGCTAAGAGACCAAGGTTCGAGAGGAGGGCTACCTCCGATGATGAAGAGGAGGAGGCGGACCGACCTGGTCCCCAACACAGGCGGAGGGCACCTCCCCAACCTCAACAAAGTATGGAGCCGACTCGGGAACTCTTGGTTCTTGAGGAGGAGATCGGAGCTGCAGGAGGCCTCCGGGATGGGGGATTCTCCATATCCAAGAGAAAGAGGAAGGCCGAGATCCGGGCCATAAATCAAGTCCAGGAAGGCAGCTCCGGCCCCAGGACCGCCTCGCAGCTCGCTGACGAGCTAACATTTTCTTCTGCGGACCTGGAGGGGGTACTGATGCCCCACAACGACTCGTTGGTGATAACCGCCGACATCATGAACGTCCGAGTTCACAGGCTGCTTGTGGATACCGGCGCATTCACCAACATCCTCTTCAAATCCACCTTGGATGCCTTGGGTGATTTTGAGTCGTACCTGGAACCTAGCAATGCTAGAATAGTGGGGTTCGGAGAAGCTGTAACCGTCCCCCTAGGTAGTGTTAGGTTGAGCGTCCAACTTGTATCGGCTGAGGATCCCGCTAGGAGACTGACTAGGCTCATAGATTTCCTAGTTGTCGACCAGCAGTCCTCCTACAACGGGTTCCTTGGCCGCCCTTTTGTTAATGAATTCAAAGAGGCGTGTTCAACCTACTACTACTGTTTAAAATTTCCAACTCCGAAGGGTGCCGGAACTATAAAAGGTGACCAGAAAAAGGCCCGAGAGTGTTTACTCCAAATCAAAGATGACCGGGTCAAGAAGTCCGTTACGCAAGTCCACATCCTTGAAGAAGACGTACAAATCAACCAAGGTGTTGGACCTGTGCAGAACACACAATCGACACCAATGGAGGACGTGGAAGAAACCCGACTGTGGAAACCTGCGCAGGGATCGGTAGCTGCGCAGGGACAGCACCCTACTCCCATGGAGGTAGTTGATGAGGCCCCAGGTGGAGGACCTGCGGGAGGTCAAGAACCAACGCCCATGGACGTCGACCCAATCCCTCGAGTCACCATGCCACCTCAAACTGACAGGTCACCGGAAGAGTCCACAGCTGATGAGCTCGCTCAAGCTGAAAGCCAGCCCGAAGACCTCGAACCGCGCATAGGCCACGAGCCTGCACGGATGTCACATGAGGAGTGGGACGAGCTCATCAACGACCCGAGGTGGAAATGTCAGAAGAGAAAAGCAACCCCCATGGAGGAGTTGACGGTACTCCCGGTGGACCCGGAAAGGGACTTTGAACTTTTCATCGGTTCTGAGTTACCTGAACCGTACCGGTCGAGGATGGAGCTGTTCTTAATGTCCAACCTGGACGTATTTGCCTGGTCCCATGAAGACATGACGGGGATCCCGTTGGAACATGCTTGCCACAGACTTAACATAGATCCGACAAAAAGACCCGTACGCCAAAAGCGAAGAAAATATGGACCAGACAAGTACGCAGCTCTAACAGTTGAGGTGGAAAAGTTGTTAGATAACAAGCTCATCAAGGAGGCTTTGTGTCCGCAGTGGGTCGCGAACCCCGTCCTGGTGAAAAAACACAACGGGACGTGGCGACTCTGCATTGACTTCACGGACCTGAACAAAGCATGCCCGAAAGACAACTTCCCACTACCTCACATTGACCAGCTGGTGGACAGCACTGCAGGCCATGAGATGATGACATTCATGGACGCTTTTGCAGGCTATCATCAGATAGCTCTGCACCCGGAAGACCAGGAACACACGGCGTTCTACACCAACAAGAACATGTACTGCTGGGAAAGGATGCCGTTCGGACTCATCAACGCCGGAGCTACGTACCAGAGATTGGTGAACAAAATGTTCGACCAACACATCGGCGAATCCATGGAGGTGTACGTGGACGATATAGTTGTCAAGAGTTTGAGAAAGGAGGACCACCTGGACCACCTGAAACAGACCTTCGACATACTGCGCCACTACAACATGAAGTTGAACCCCAAAAAGACCAGCTTCGGCGTACACTCTGGGAAGTTCCTGGGGCACCTAGTTAGCCAGCGGGGAATCAAGGTCAACCCGACACAAGTTCAATGCATAATTGAGATGGGGATACCCGACTCCATCCAAAAAATTCAAAGACTAACTGGGTGCATGGCGGCCCTTAACAGATTCATCTCCAGGTCCGACGATAGAAATCGTCCATTTTTTGAGGCAATTAAAGCAAATACACGGAGGTACAAAGAGGCTGCCAAAGCCAATGAGCTCCACCTCAAAAACCACTTCGTCTGGACAAGTGAATGCCAACGAGCCTTCGAAGATATCAAAACATACCTGGCGGACACACAGATTCTGTCAAAGCCAATACCTGGAGAGAAGCTGTATCTGTACCTAGCCGCGTCGGAGGTGGCCATCAGCTCCGTCCTGGTCCGAGAAGAGGTGAAAACACATCTCCCAGTGTACTACGTGAGCCAAGTCTTACATGAAGCTGAGCTGCGGTACACCCCAACAGAGAAGCTGGCTTATGCACTGGTGATGAGTGTTAGAAAATTGAGGCCTTACTTCTTTGACCATCCGGTGGAGGTGCTGACAACGTTCCCACTGCGTCAAATACTACAGCGCCCGGACACTGCCGGACGCCTGCTGAAATGGTCACTGGAGATCAGCCAATACGGTATAACCTACGCACCCCGAACAGCGATCAAGGGACAAGCACTGGCCGACTTCATCGTCGAGCTAACTTTCCCACAAGATCCGACGAGGGGACGTATAGCTCCGTGGCATCTCTACGTGGACGGATCATCAACTAGCATAGCAGCAGGCGCCGGCGTAGTCCTGATAAGCCCCGACAGACAAGTCTTCACCTCCGCAATTCGGTTCAACTTTCGAGCAACCAACAACGAGGTGGAGTATGAAGCATTGATAGCGGGACTTAGGCTATCATTAGCTGTGGGGGCGACCAACCTTCAAGTTTTTGGGGATTCCCAGCTAATAATATCCCAAGTCCGGGGGGAATTTGAAGCAAAAGATCAGCAGATGATGACCTATCAGAAGATAGCCGCGCATCTGATCTCGATGTTTACACAAGTTTACATCAATCAAATACCGCGGCTAGAAAACACACAAGCAGATGCTCTAGCCCGGCTAGCTACTAGCAACGGCGAAGCCGAATTCACGGAGGTTGTGATCACCACACTGAAAAACCCCTCGACGTTCGACTACAAAGTAAGTCAAACCTCGAGTGGGGGGCTGGAGGATAGTGAAGGTAGTGAAGATTGGTGCACCCCAATCTGAAAATATTTAACTGACGGAACAACCCCCGAAGACACCTGGGAAGCTAGCCGGTTAGTAAAGCAAGCTGCCAGGTATACGCTGCTGGATGGCCAACTCTATAAACGTGGATTCTCTCTGCCCCTACTCAAATGCCTAACTGAGAAGCAGGGGTCTGAAGTGTTAGAAGAAATTCACGAAGGGATTTGTGGGAGCCATGCTGGGGGGCAAGCATTGGCATATAAAACGATCAGACAGGGCTACTACTGGCCCACTCTTCGCAAAGATGCCATCAGCTTCGCTCGAAGGTGCCGGAAGTGCCAACTTTTCGCACCTAACATCCACTCCCCAGCCAACCAGCTTAGGTCGGTTTTCAGCCCATGGCCTTTTGCGAAATGGGGTATCGACTTGATCGGCCCATTTCCACCTGGTAGAGGCGGTGTAAAGTTCGCTGTTGTAGCAGTGGACTACTACACTAAGTGGGCTGAGGCCGAAGCTCTCACAACCATAACACAGGAAAGGATGATCGGCTTCATTTGGAAAAACCTGATCTGCAGGTTTGGGCTCCCGCAGTCGGTCATCACTGATAATGGAAGGCAGTTCGACGGATAGAAGTTGAGGGACTTCTGCAGTTCATGGAACATCAAGAAGCACTACTCAACTCCATATCACCCCCAATCGAACGGCCAAGTCGAGGCGGTAAATAAGATCTTGAAACACATATTAAAGCTCCGCCTCGAGGAAAAGAAAGGAAGCTGGGCAGACGAACTCCCGGAGGTCCTATGGTCTTACAGAACTTCCTATAGGGCCAGTACCGGGGAGACCCCGTTTGCCCTAGCCTTCGGGACTGAAGCCGTGGTCCCGGTAGAGATCCAGAACAAGACTTGGAAGGTGGTGGGGTATGATGAAGAAAAGAATGATGAAGCCTTGGCAATAGAAAAAGATCTGATCGAAGAAACCAGAGCTTCATCAGAAATGAAAAACGCCACCTACAAGCGTAGAGCGGAAAAATATTACAACTCTCAGGTCCGAGACCGAAAGTTCAAGGTCGGCGACCTGGTGTTGAAAAAGAAATTGATGGCCCCACCAGGTGTATTCGGTTCAAATTGGGAAGGACCATTCCGAGTCACTGCAGCTTGGCCAAACGGTACCTATGATCTAGAAGACGCAGAGGGCAAAGCTTCATCATACACCTGGAGCTCGGCGCACCTAAAGAAGTTCTACCAATAGACTAGAATCCTGTAATACCTGTAATAGACTAGTCAAAGGTTTACATCAGAAATATAGATGGCAACCGATGTAAATTACGTTGCTATAAAAATTCAGAAAAATTCCCAAGTGTTTGGACCTGTGCAGCCCTCCGATTAGGCGAGCTGCACCAGGTCGCCAATTATGCTAGCTCGCCAAGCCCAGCTCGCCCACATGCTCAAAAGTCCACAATGCGCAAGGACCAAGGTCCCAAACGTTTTAATTAATAGCTCGAAGGCAAAGGCTAAGGTGCCCAAGGTCGCGAAGGTACCCTTTTTAAAGGGTTGCTAAGCACCTACTGCCACAAGTTAGAAAAATTCGCGAAAAAGACATAAACGTCTAAGGCAAGGTTCATGAGACCCAATGGCCCAACGTGAATCAATCGAAGTGCAGTTCGCTGCCCTAAGTGGCCTAAGACGAACGATTCGCGGCCCTAAGTGGCATAAGACGAAGAATACGCACTCTAAAAACAGAGGTATAATTCGTAGTCGTAAGTGACGTAAAACGAACGATTCGTTTCTCAAAGTAGAGTAAGACGAACAATTATATACCGGGAAAATAAACAAGAACGAGCTATTTTAAGAAATTATAACGTAAAAGTGCAAAAACATAAATGAAAAAAGTTGGGACAAAAAATGCTCGACTTATATTCAAAAGGATACTTAAGAGATTTTCAAGCCAAAAATATGCTTGAAAAAATCCTAAGTATGAGTAGTGGTGCTGGCCACAAAGGCCGACCAGCTAGCCGTCTTTGAACTACAAAAATGGAGCTCCTTCTGGGCGAGCTCCACAACCCGGCGACCTATTGAAACTGGGGAAATAAAAGCTAATCTGAGAAAGCAATAGTAAAGCCCTATGGTTTGGGGTCGGCGACCTCTGGAGTAGGGGCGACCTGGCGAATTGGCATGGCAAGCTCGGCATCAGGAGTAATATTCTCGGAGAATCCGCTTGTGCCGAGCTCGCTGATGTTTACCATCGCATCCCCGTAGACCTCCATGATCTGCTCCATGGTCGGCGGGACCTCACCTCCAGCTTCCCCCTCGGCACCTTCAGTCTCTTGGGCGAGGTCGGCAGTCAAGACCTGCTTCGTCTGGATGATGTTGAATTTCAGACGAGCAGCATCGAGATTGATCCCATAGCCCGCGAGATCTCCAATATTTAGTTCCGTGCCAGGGGGAATCGAGGACTTTTCCAAGCAATCCTCGAACTCGCCGACGAGGGCTTCCCACTCGCTGTCGTTATTAATCCGCGCCCATTGGAAAGAGCGGATAACCTCAGCAAAGCAGAGCACGAAGCCCTTGTCAGTAGCGACCATCTCAGCGAGCTCAAGTGCCTCAGGCTTGATTGCGGTTTCAGATTGGCTCTTGAGCTCGGCAACCTCCAAAGCTTTAGCGGCGACCTCTTCTCTCAGCCTCCGGCACTCCTCAGAATTTTCCCGGCTCTGATCCCGGAGGACCCCCACCTCAACCTGGGTCAGGTCGAGCTCCTTGTCCCGAGCAGCAAGTGCTCGGCGAGCTTCTTCGAGCTCGGCCCTTTCTTTGTGGAGGTCGGCTTGTAGTTTTTCAGCCCTCCTTATGGCGAGCCGCTCTGCCTCCAACGAGGCCTTCGCTTTGGCCTCCATCTTGGCGAGCTCCTCGAGAGCTTTCTTCCGCTCATCGCCCACCTTTGTCAGCGCCCTTTTTGTGTCGCTGCGAGCTCTGTCGGCAGCAGTAATATCATCGGTAATGAGCTGGGCCGCCGCCATCGCCGCACTGGCGTAATGTATCGCCAACTTCGCCTTGTCGGTGGGCTTCTGCTTCTCGATCATGCCGAGCTCTGAAGCGGAAAGATACTTGGGAGCCTCTATAAAGACTCGGCGAGCTGCCCCCTCAGGAAGATCTCTCGACGAGCTCAGGGCTTTGGATCGCTCGGCGGTATGGAGAGAGCTGGGTCATTGCGGGAACTCGGCAGGAGTATACCTGCACACACTTGTTTCAGTTAGCAAGAATTATAAGAACCGTTAAGGCTCCCAACTTCAAAAGAGGTCGCCCATTTACCCGAACCTGTCGGGGTTGAGCCCGAGTAGGGTGTCATCCCGAATAGGGACCCCATAGGGAGGCGGCGAGGGCGCACTCTGAGGAGTTGGGGGCACCGCAGAAGATTGGACTGCGAGAGCTCGCCCTGACCCCGCGGGGGTTGATCCAGAGCCACCTTCAGCCCTAACCCGTTTGGTAGGGCGGGTCTCTTCCTCGCTCACCCGCGAGCCATCCCCTCGGTGGAGAGCTCGCCTCGTCGGTTGGGGTGGTTGGGTACCCCGTTCAGGGTCCGAGCCTCGGCCTGCCCCCTTCTTGGTGGCGGCAACCTTCTCTTTTGGTTGGGGAGGCGCCGGGATCTTTTGCGAGCCCGAGCCCCCGGCCTTATCAGGAGCCTTGGCGAGCTCAAACTTTTTGGTGGCGTCCAGAACCGCCCCCGAAGGGATACCTTCCCTCCTTGGACGAGGTTTGCCCATCCTCAGCTGCCGAGCTAGGAAATGATAAGCTTCGGGAACTTCAATAGGCGGAAGCTCGGCAACTCCACCTACACCTGCATCAGGTAATCGAGTAAGTTAGGCGACCTCGAACACACGAGATAGCAACCTGAGAAAACTCGGGAAAAATTCGAAACCTTGAGCGGTGAGGTGATGTGGCGAAGTGATGAGACCGGCGAGCCTGCGGCAGTGGTGCTGGCACAGGTGTACGATCTCACGATATTTCTTCTCTCGCAGACAACACACCGTCCGCACGAAGTCAAAACCAGTCGAAACTTCAGGTTTCCCACGGCTCGACTTATGACGCTTCAAACCTGCAAAAAGATAGATTAGATCAGTAATCTAATCCGACGCACACACACTAAGGTACGTCACCTACAGCTCGCCTCCCCGTAGGACTCGGGGGTAAGAATGCGCCCTCCACGACCATCAGAAGCTCGCCAATCCCCCCCGATGAAGAAGAACTGCTCCTTCCAATCTCGGATTTTATTAGGGAGGTCGCCTAAAAATTTGCCCCCCGGTCGAGCTTGGAAAGAATAATAACCCTTCCCCTCCCTCACTTGTCTGATCACGTTGAATAGCTCGCTAATCTCTGCCGTGCTTAGCCGGTTTTCATAACCCTCGAGCCCAAAGACAGTCAGGGCAGCCAACAAATTACTCCATGCGTTCGGAGTGAGTTGGGTAATGGCGAGGCCCGTGTCCACCAAAAACTGCCCAATTATGGGGTGGAGGGGAAGGGTGAGCCCTGCCTTTAGGGTATGATAGTTCATGGCAGTGAGCCCGGCAGAGGGGAGGTCGGCCCGCTCTTTCTCCTCGGCAGGATACATAAAAACGTCCAGCGGGATGCGGAACCGCCTCCGAATGTCCGGAAGGGCGAACTCACTCATGATACTCTCCACCCCGTTGGCCTTCAAATCAGACCTACCAGCGGCTTTTCGAATCGGAGCTAGCCGAGGTAGGGGAAAGCTCGCCCCATGTGTCCTCACATACTCGCTCCAGTCGAACTCGTGCACGACCTCGGCGGAGATTTGATGTTCGGGGAGCTTGGGGAAGGGAAAGTCGATAAAACGGAGGTACTCGTAAGTAACCTCCATCCCTGTATCCCCGTCGATCTCTTCGTCGACTTCACGGGCCAGCTCGGCAACGATATCATCGGCCACCACCTCGGCGACCTCCTCCCGGGCATCGGTCTCAGCGACCTCTTCTTCGACCGGGGCTGCAGCCCCTCCAGAAACTCGCTCAGAGTAGTCCCAGAGCTCGCGAAGGGGGGAATACCCACTGGAACTTGTAGCTTGCTCGCTGGAGTCAGAACGTACTGACCCCTGAAGCTCACCACTGTTCGGGAACGTCCCAGAGCTCATCCCGGGGCTCGAAGAGAGGATCACGGGTACCTCTCGGGGGTTCGGAAGGTCATCGGTCCTTTGTCCTTTACCCAAATCTCGACGCGGGGGGGAACGGCTCGAAGAGTTCTCAGACATAATTTAGACGTTCGAAAATAAAGAGCAGGGAAAGAGAGGAAGAATCCGAGTCTCTACCTTGGCAGACGCGTCTAAAGCAGAGGATTGACCAGAAATGCGCTCTGAGAAATGAAGGAAGCAAAATGAGGAAATCCTTCATTTTCGCCTATTTATAGACGCTGGGCACAAGCTCGAAATTCCCGACAGATCAGGGACCTCTTTGCAAAGAATTTGAAAAGTTATTATTACAGGCGCGGGAAACGACACTGAGGGAAACGCGTGTGACGTCTCGAATTCCACCCACGGGAAAGCTCGCCCGAGAGTCCTATACCAGCTCGCCAACACATGCCACGAACCATGATGAAGGCGAGCTGGGGGGTAATTGTTGATGGGCGAGCCACTCGAGGTAATTCGAAGAATCAAGAGGTCGCCCCTGTAGTGATAGAGCTCGCCCAGGGCTCACCCCATACCATCATGGAGGTCTCGCCAGAGTTCATCATCACGCAACACTCACAGACCACGCAAGGCAGTAGAGCTCGCCTAAGAGATCGCCCGACTCGTCTAAGAGCTCGCCCTTGAGCTCGCCCTTAATCTATAGGACCCCGATGGCGCACTCTTTTTCCCTCCGTCCGGTTTATCCACAAGGGTGGTTTACGGCGAGGTTTTTAATGAGGCCCATCTAGTCTAAGGCATTGTAGTAGAACAAGGCACTAGATAGGAAGCAGTGTGGGGAGATCAAGACGAGGGTAAGGAGCCCTCGTCAACACCGGAGGCCATATAGGCTCGTAAGGTGCCGTCTCACACTGGCACACCTATAAATAAGATCTCTCTTGTACTATTCAGACACTTCTCACAAATTCTGAAAATTAATACAACCTACGCTGCAGTATTTCTCTCTCTACTCTCCCTCCTCATATTACATCCAAGAACACAAAATCTTGGATTATTGTTTGATAGAATTAATATGTTGAAAAGCCACATAAACAAACACCGTTAATAAATTCTGTCAACAGTGCCGTCTCACACTCGCACACCTATAAATAAGACCTCTCTTGTACTATTCAGACAATTCTCACATTTCACACAATTAATACAATCCCTACTGCAATATTTCTCTCTCTAAACTCTCTACTCTCTCTCCTCATATTACATCCAAGAACACAAATTCTTGGATTATTGTTTGATAGGATTAATATGTTGTAAAGCCACATAAACAAATACCGTTAATAAATTCTATCAACACCGTATAAAAATCCTGAGTTTAGTACTTGAAAAATGGGATATATGGTCGGTAGGCAAGGCTTTTATGTTTTCATTAACGAGAAATTGAAGATTATTGTCTATTATTTCTGTTATGGATGCTCAAGCAAAGAAGAAGGCATTATTTCGAGCGAAGTTGAACGCAAAGAAACAGGAAAAGCAGCGGATTGATTCTCCCCTTCTAAGGTAATTACGTTTTACTGATTTGAATATATAGTTTATTAATTAATTTTAGCCTCAGGAATTTGCTACTTAAAAAAAAAAAAAACCGAAACAAAAAACTTGGAAGCTGTACATGTATTGATTGGGTAATGTGTACTACATGATAATATTGTACACTAGAGGCCTGTGTAAGTTTAATTAATACATTGTGTCACGTGTTTTTATGGGTTGTGCATCTGCAAGTGTAGTATGCACGATAGCATAAAGTTGAAACCAAGGTTGTTAAAAGCGATGAGCGCACTCAAAGCGCAAAGACCATTTAATGCTTTAAGCGCAAAGCGCAAAAAAAAAGCGCGCTTCACTCTTAAAATATTATGCATATTAAATAAGATAATACCATAGGCACCAATAAAGAAAACAAAAGTGACTGGGGTAGTAACTTTTGGATCCCGTAGTATATTATACTTTCAAGACATGTTCTTTTTGAATTAATGGGTTGTGTTACACTTGAACTATCCATCTTATGCATAATTAAAGAAAACAAAAAGTTACAGATCATAAACTACTCCATCTTATAAAAGTTAACAATCCAACAGTAACAATGAGTAAAGAAAAACCAGGGGAAGAAGTTTCTATAATGATCAATCATTAACATATTTCACTTTTTCTTTTCAAATTCCTTAGATAGTCTTATTTAAGGAATTAGTTTTAGTCTGTCTATTCTGATCACTTCGCGCTGAGCGACTGAGCCTGATGATTGATGGCGCAATTAATATCCTCTGTGTAGCGTAGCACCAGTTTTACCCTAGATCTTTTCTATTTTTGAGTTTTATTAGTTAATTAATTACTGGAGGCTTTTTAAATTGATGAGCTTTTACTTATTCTAATGAGCTTATCTATTAAAAGCTAACCCTAGATTTATTTCATAAAGAAATCTGTGTACATAAGTTCTTTTCACTGAAGCAGCTTTTTTAACCGCTTCTTCCTTACCACAGCAGCGCAAAAAGCCGCGCAAAGCGTGCGCTTCACTGAAACCACCTCGCATGGTCAAGTGAGAAGTGGTAACATGTAATCACGCTTCGCTTTTAGCGCTTAAGCGCTAAAGCAAGCGCTTTTAACAACCTTGGTTGAAACTGAAAGTGAAATCATGACACAAAAATTCCAGGGAAGTGGTAAGTTAATTTGGGTTACGTAATTGTCCCAAGTCTGTTGATATTTAATTAGGAAATGGACAGTTTTGATGCATTTTTGTATGGAATAAACATAGTTCCTGAACTGTTATTTGCTGTGATGTAGGACATAAAGTTTTTTTTCTCGACTTTTAACTTCGGGTATCACATTTATTTTATTTTTCCAAACGAGCTGAATCCTTGCCAATTATAAATGCAGGTACAATGAGCGTGATCAACCTATATGTAGAGTTTGTGATAACCAGGGGAGCTAGCTCACCTGGCCACCGGGCTCCTCACTTGAGTGAGTGACCTGGGTTCGATTCCCTTTGGGAACGAATTATGAGGGAGATATAAGGGTGGACTTGGAGATATTCTTGGGATGTAAGGAGACTTGGTAAACTAACTTCTAACTATTAACAACTAACATTGTCCGATCAAAAAAAAAAATGTAGAGTTTGTGATGTTGTACTCAAATCCGAGCCTCATTGGCTAGGACACCAAGCATCTCCCAAACATCATGAGGTAGCTTTTTTTTATTGCATAAAATTGTTTTGAATTTTGATTTGAATGGCTGACATAACAGGGGCAATTAACTCGTTTTGTATCTTTTTGGTTATAAAAACTCCTCTTAGCATGCAGCGTTTTAGACATGTTATCTGGTGCTGCGTTGGTATTTATATTTTCTGGCTTAAACTTTCATTTGTGTGTATTACTGCTTATCATTCATTTTCTTACATAGTACCAATGTCCCAAAATAAGGTTCTGTTTCTTTAAATTTAAATTTTCTTGTAAAACTAACCTCTCAATTTTAAAAGGAAAGTTGTGACCCTTAACTCCATAGTTATTAGGTTAAAAGAGTAAGGATCCATAAAAATTTCAATTGCAAGTGTCTATTTAAAACTCAATATCAGGTTAAACTTACCAGATCCATAATTTTATTGAGAGAGTATGAAATTTTAGCGTAGAGATACTTTTGTTAAAATTCGTTCATATTGGTTAACATTTTACCTCTATTCAGTTAAGTTAATCATGGTTTCACTAGGTTGCCAGGGAACATGTTATATATTTATGTTCTACCTCTGAATTACCCCATCTCCATATCCGTATGCTAATGTATCTCTTCCCTGAATTATCTATCAAATGATATGTTCTTGCAAATTCAAATTAATTTTTCTCAGTATAGTATATCTTCTTCCCGCCTCTTTCACCCATATGGATGAATTACTAGTTTAGAGATAGGGCGTAGAAACAAGTCTCACTTCTTACCTAGAGAGTTCGTAGCATTGTTCTGCTTGCCAATTCGATATTACTTCAACATGATGAACTTGTAATACTTTTATCAATTAACATTACTTGCTGTATTAACTTTTCTTGCATCATCTCCATTTCTTGTCCAGGCTATTAAAAAATTTAAAGCCAGTGCTGCTGCACTAAATCGGTTAAATAATGCCAAGCCTGAGCCTGCTAAAGTATTGTCGAAGCCTGAGCCTGAGTCCTCCAGAGAGTTGAATAACAAATCTGAACCTTCAAATACATTACCCACACGTAGATCATCTACCTTGCCTCCAGATTTTTTTGATGAGCAAGAGACTAAGAGACAGAAAAGTGGTAAGTCATTTATTTTTCACTTGTCAATGCATGGCCAGAGGACTTACCCTGGTCATTTGTTTGATATGATGATGGTAGGATATTAGTTTTGGCGATGTATCTTTGTGATACTTGGAATGCAACACTCTGTTCAATATGTATTTCATTAACTTCTGTTCGTAGATATATCTAGAGAAGTTAATCTGGAACAGACTAAATGCTTTACTTTGTTTCGTTGGATTAATATTGTCTCAAAATTGACATATGATGAGTCTTCTCATGTATTTTAATTTTTTATACTAAATATGTACTCCATTCGTCCAATAAAATTGGACCTGCTATTTTTTTTT